>OZ024763.1:18130928-18135928 GCA_964016885.1 Eledone cirrhosa | reverse complement strand
GACATACAGACAGACACAAGAACCAAACTAATAAAACAAACCAGACACATGCAGACAGAACAAACAACCAACTAGTGACAAGTAAATAAACACATAAATAAATAGAAACACACACTCAGATGTAACACATGTGTAAACTAAGCATACAACACACAACACACAAAAACAAGATGGTGGAGGACAGAACAAAGGAGACACAATAAAAACCTAGTCACTAAGGAGGTCACAGAATGTGTGATGAAAGAGATTTGACAATATATAAACAACCTTCCGGTTATCCAACCAACCAACAGGAAATTTATAATAAATTGAAATGAAAACCAAAAAGTGTGTGTGTTTTTATTGGCAGCAATGACCCTCCCAAAGTATAACAACATATATACTGTATATATGTGAAGGCACGTGGCTAAATGGTTAGAGAATTGGATTCACAATTGTGAGGTTGTGAGTTCGATTGCTGGACCAGGCAATGCGTTATGCCCTTGAACAAGATACTTTATTTCGCTTTACTCCTACCTGGAGTTACAACCAATAGAGAGTATTGGCAGTTGGAAAGACCAATGGAAACATTGTTTCCTCAGTCCGATTTGATGAAAGTCTATTGACTGTCGATATACATACATACATACATACATACATACATACATACATACATACATACATACATACATACATACATACATACATACATACATACATACATACATACATACATACATACATACATACATACATACATACATATATATATATATGTGTGAAGGCGTGTGGCTCAGTGGTTAGAGAATTGGATTCACAATCGTGAGGTTGTGAGTTCGATTCCTGGACCGGGCGATGCGTTATGTCCTTGAGCAAGACACTTTATTTCATGTTGCTCCTTCTACCTGGAGTTGTGACCAATAGATAGTATTAGCAACTGGAAAGACCAACGGAAACATTGTTTCCTCGGTCCGATTTGACGAAAGTCGATCGTTCCTAAAAAATATATATATATATATAGGAAAAGAGCCAGGACCCCGACAGCTGAGCTCCGGCTGTTTTGGCAGCTACATCGGAACTGTTCGGATCTAGCTGTCGAAATGGCTGGAGCTCAGCCATAAGGTTCCTGACTCTTTTCCAATTACCCACTCTACTACCCTATGTATCGAGTACTCTGGTACGTTATGGTCCACCTGGTATCTTACTACACCTTCTTTATTATATATATATATATATATATATCAACTCTTCTATCTTTCTTCTTTGATTTCTCACTTTATATTCTGATGAAGGACTAGCATCCAAAACGTTAAGACTATTCCTTCAATATTAAGTGTAAAACTAATATATATATCTTCATTGAATCTCATTATATGTTGTTTTTTCTGTATACTTTGCACACACACACACACACACACACACACACACACACACACATATATATGGGATCTATGCTAATCTTACAACACTATAGATATATGATATACTGTATGTATGTGTCTATATATATATATATATATATATTTTTTTTTTTAATACATTATATGTATATATACAATTCTTTTTTGAATTTTTGATTCTCTAATTATATGACGAGGTATATCAAATATATATTTATATACACATCTATCTATTTATATAAATATATATATATATATATATAGATAAATAGATAGATGTGTATATAAATATGTATTTGATATACCTCATCATATAATTAGAGAATCAAAAATTCAAGAAAGAATTGTATATATACATATATATATATACATACATACACACACATAATGTATATACACACACATTTAATGTATTAAAAAATATATATATATATATATATATTATATATATATATATATAGATACATACATACAGTATATCATATATCTATAGTGTTGTAAGATTAGCATAGATCCCATATCTTCCACCTTAGTTGACCTTTTAAATGACCTTTCTCTGTTGTCATTTTTTAATTATTTATTTTCTTTTTATTTTATTTCCTTTATTTATTTTTTTTTAATTTATTCTCCTTTACCAAAAACATAAACACAGGAGTCTGGTTATTTGAGATGAATTTCAATGGAGTCAGGTTTTGTATGCATTTGGGTTGGAGCAATTTAATCCTTTTGATACCAAACCACCTAAAATCACCCATAGTTCTATGATACCAAACTCCCGAAACCACCCCTGGTTCTAATATACCAAACTCCCGAAACCACCCCTGATTCTAATATACCAAACTCCCGAAACCACCCCTGGTTCTAATATACCAAACTCCCGAAACCACCCCTGGTTCTAATATACCAAACTCCCGAAACCACCCCTGGTTCTAATATACCAAACTCCCGAAACCACCCCTGGTTCTAATATACCAAACCACCTAAAATCACCCATAGTTCTATGATACCAAACTCCCGAAACCACCCCTGGTTCTAATATACGAAACTCCCGAAACCACCCCTGGTTCTAATATATCAAACCAGCATAAAACCACCCCTAGTTCTATGATACAAAACTGCTGAAACCACCTCTGGTTCTATGATACCAAACCATGTGAAACCACCTGTGGTTCTATGATATAAAACTGTTTGATACCAAACCATATGAAACCACCTCTGGTTCTATGATACCAAACCATATGAAACCACCTCTGGTTCTATGATATCAAAATGGTTGATACCAAACCATATGAAACCACCTCTGGTTCTATGATACCAAACCATATGAAACCACCTCTGGTTCTATGATATCAAAATGGTTGATACCAAACCATATGAAACCACCTCTGGTTCTATGATATCAAAATGTTTGATACCAAACCATGTGAAACTACCTCTGGTTCTATGATATAAAACTGTTTGATACCAAACCATGTGAAACTACCTCTGGTTCTATGATATAAAACTGTTTGATACCAAACCATATGAAACCACCTCTGGTTCTATGATACCAAACCATGTGAAACCACTTCTGGTTCTATGATACAAAACTGTTTGTTACCAAAGCATGTGAAACCACCTCTGGTTCTATGATACCAAACCATGTGAAACCACCTCTGGTTCTATGATACAAAACTGTTTGTTACCAAAGCATGTGAAACCACCTCTGGTTCTATGATACAAAACTGTTTGTTACCAAAGCATGTGAAACCACCTCTGGTTCTATGATACCAAACCATGTGAAACCACCTCTGGTTCTATGATACAAAACTGTTTGTTACCAAAGCATGTGAAACCACCTCTGGTTCTATGATACCAAACCATGTGAAACCACCTCTGGTTCTATGATACCAAACCATGTGAAGCCACCTCTGGTTCTATGATACCAAACCATGTGAAACCACCTCTGGTTCTATGATACAAAACTGTTTTCACCCATTTCATACCAAACCACCTGATACCACCCCTGGTTCTATGATTTAAAACTGTTTTAACCTTTTGAAATCAAACTGCCCAAAACCACCTTTGGTTTTATGTTATAAAGTTGATCAATTCAAAGAGCTTTATATTTATCTAAAAACCTTTCATTATAATTTCATGTAAGACACTATGCTTTGCAGCATAGAGTTATGGCCCTTTATGTTCTGAGTTCAAATCCCGCCGAGGTTTAACTTTGCCTTTCATCTTTACAGGGTCGATAAAATAAAGTACCAGTAATGCATTGGAGTAATTGCTGGCCTTGTGCCAAAAGTAGAAACAATTATAATTTTATGTAAGAACCTTTGTTAAGTTATGTTCCAAACACCAGCAAGCCCATTCACTTGGACCATGCGTCCCACTCTCACTCACCTTTCAACAGATTTGTTGGAAGGCAGCACTTCTCTCTTCACCTTCATTTTTCTCTTCAGGTGAAACGTGAAAAAGTTAATCAGGGCTTCGCTGAAAAGAAAATTGCTCATCTTCAACCCTTAACCCTTTCTTGACCACATTTCTATTGAAATGCATTCTATTTTAATTAATAAATGAAGAATTTTGAGGGAATTACTAACATTTTTAATTATTTCATTGCTAAGAAAGTAACTTAATGTAAGGTTATTATATAAAATTATGTTGGAAGATTTTAATTCAACTTGGAAACCTTTAAAATGGGTGGCTTTCATTCATAGAACCAGAACTGGTTTTGGTTGGGTTGGTAAACTAAAGGGTTAACGTAAGGTTCTTATATAAAATTATGTTGGAAGATTTTAACCCTTTAGCATTTAAATCCAGCCAGAATTCTCTTTCTGTTCAAACTAGCTATAACCAGCCGCTCAAACTGGCCATAACCAGCCGTTCAAACTTATGTGAAGGTATAATTATGTGAGATAAAGCTTTTACCATGAAAATATTGGAGCATTAAAAGTCGATGGAAGCCATGGAGTGGGGAGACCCAAGAAGACCTGGGATGAGGTGATAAAAGCTGACCTTGCCCAATTGCACCTCTCAAAGGCGATGACACAGGAGCGAGACCTCTGGCGTTACACAGTAATACGGAAGACCCTACTTCCCACGGGTACAAGCCGAAGCTGAAGTGTATAGACAGTATGCCCTCACCTTCTCCCACTGTAAAGTGATCATGTAGGTGTCACGACAAAAAACATCCAGTCCACACTGTAAAGTGGTTGTGTAGGTGTCATGACAAAAAGCACCCAGTCCACACTGTAAAGTGATCATGTAGGTGTCATGACAAAAAGCATCCAGTCCCAACTGTAAAGTGGTTGTGTAGGTGTCATGACAAAAAGCACCCAGTCCATACTGTAAAGTGATCATGTAGGTATCACGACAAAAAGCACCCAATCCACACTGTAAAGTGATCATGTAGGTGTCACGACAAAAAGCATCCAGTCCCAACTGTAAAGTGGTTGTGTAGGTGTCACGACAAAAAGCACCCAATCCACACTGTAAAGTGATCATGTAGGTGTCACGACAAAAAGCACCCAATCCACACTGTAAAGTGATCATGTAGGTGTCACGACAAAAAACATCCAGTCCACACTGTAAAGTGGTTGTGTAGGTGTCACGACAAAAAGCACCCAGTCCACA
>OZ024763.1:18118428-18123428 GCA_964016885.1 Eledone cirrhosa | reverse complement strand
TGAACTCAGATCGTAAAGGGACGTAACTATGCTGGAAAGCATGGCGTCCGACCCTCTACCGATACTGCCAATCCACAAATAATGTTGGTTAACTTGTATGGTTGAAGTTACACATAAAATGAGGTTACAAAAGGGAATGTGCCATTGCGCCGGAAAGCCGGCGGGTTAAGGTGCAAAATCTCACCGTCACATGTTGTACGTGTTGCTGGTTCGAAGTTCCGGGTGCGAGAGGAAGATTCTTCAAATCTTCGCGGGGAATTTCTCCCTCAGGGCGCGTAGGGATACATCCTCTTCTACTGGTGCTGATTGGCTGAGCTGAGCCAAATCACGCACAGAGAATGTATGTGAGCCCGCGGAATGTAGGTCACTACACATCCTTAAGGGCTCGATAAAATAAAGTACCAGTCAAGCACTGGGGGTCGATTTAATCGACTTTCCCCTCCCCCAAAATTGCTCTCCTTGTGTCTATAGTAGATACCATTATTATTACATGGTGGTGGATTGGCAGTATCGGTAGAGGGTTGGACGATGCTTTGCAGCATAGAGTTACACCCCTTTATGGTTTGAGTTCAAATTCCATTGAGGTTAACTTTGCCTTTCAACCTTACGGGGTCGATAAAATAAAATACCAGTAATGCACTGGGGTAATTGCTGGTCTTGTGCCAAAAGTAGAAACAATTATTATTATTATTATTAACACTTTGGTTATGAAGGAGGCCAGCAGAAGGAAAGCGCAGTAGAGGTAGATCAAGGAAGACTTGGGCAGAGGTGGTGGGAGCTGACCTCAAATTGCTGAGAATCACAGAGGATATGAGACACAGAAGTACCTGTCCAACCCATGCAAGTATGGAAAAAACAACAATGATGATTTGATAATATAATAATTATTTCTACTTTTGGCACAAGGCCAGCAATTACCCAGTGCATTTTTTTTTATCGACCCCCGTAAGGATGAAAAGCAAATGATAATATAATAAGGGTTTCTTATATAGGCACAAGGCCAGCAATTTTGGGGAAGGGGAAAGTCGATTAAATCGAGAGGGTTGTGGAGGCAGAGACCTCAAACACTCCATCAAACGGGCCCTGTCAGAAGGAACTGTCTCCAACTGATCTGCCTCGATTATCCAACTATATTGCCCAGAATCTACTATAACAGCAATTGCTCAGCATGAATGAGCTGAGAGAAAAAAACTAGCTATAAGAGGAATCACACGTGGTGTGCAGGAGAAGAAGACTGCACTGGTATCGACATGTGATATGCATGGATGATGATTGCTGGGTGAAGAAGTGGCAAGAGAACCTGAAGAAGTAGCAAGAGATGTCAGTGGAAGGAAGCTGCAGTAAAGGAAGACCAAGGTTGTTAGAGTTGATCTCATATTAAACAGAACCTAAAGAAGTGGTAAGAGATCCTGGTGGAAGGAAGCTGCAGTAGAGGAAGACCAAGGAATGTCTGGCCAGAAATGGCAGGTATTTGGCATGGATGAGTTGTGAGAAAAACTGGTTATAAGAGGAATCAGATGTAGGGTAGATGTGCAGGAATCAGATGTAGGTAGATGTGCAGGAATCAGATGTAGGGTAGATGTGCAGGAATCAGATGTAGGGTAGATGTGCAGGAATCAGATGTAGGGTAGATGTGCAGGAATCAGATGTAGGGTAGATGTGCAGGAATCAGATGTAGAGTAGATGTGCCGGAATCAGATGTAGGGTAGATGTGCAGGAATCAGATGTAGGGTAGATGTGCAGGAATCAGATGTAGAGTAGATGTGCAGGAATCAGATGTAGGGTAGATGTGCAGGAATCAGATGTAGAGTAGTATAATGTGCAGGAATCAGATGTAGGGTAGTATAATGTGCAGGAGAGAAGACTGCAGGTATGGACATATGATACATACAGATGATGAATGCTGGCTGGGTGAAGAAGTGTGTCGGTGGAAGGAAGTTGCAGTAGAGGAAGGCCAAGGTTGCTAGAACTGATCTCATTAACCCTTTAGCATTTACATTACTCTATACATACTGTCAGATTTTCATGGTAAGCACTTTACTTCACATAATATTGAATCTAAGATTTTGGTATTATTTATTTTGAGAACGTTGGTATGAGTGACCAGTTCCAGCCGGTTTAAACAGAAAGAGGTGAGAGAATTCTGGCCAATTATGGCTGATTTAAACAGAACCTGAAGAAGTGGCAAGAGACCCTGGTGGAAGCAAGCTGCAGTAGAGGAAGACCAAGGAATGTCTGGCCAGTTATGAAAGGGTTAAACAGAACCTGAAGAAGTGACAAGAAATCCTGGTAGAAGCAAGCTGCAGTAGAGGAAGACCAAGGAATGTCTGGCCAGAAATGGGTGAGAGAATTCTGGCCAGTTATGAAAGGGTTAAACAAAACCTGAAGAAGTGGTAAGAGATCCTGGTGGAAGCAAGCTGCAGTAGAGGAAGACCAAGGAATGTCTGGCCAGTTATGAAAGGGTTAAACAGAACCTGAAGAAGTGACAAGAAATCCTGGTAGAAGCAAGCTGCAGTAGAGGAAGACCAAGGAATGTCTGGCCAGAAATGGGTGAGAGAATTCTGGCCAGTTATGAAAGGGTTAAACAGAACCTGAAGAAGTGGTAAGAGATCCTGGTGGAAGCAAGCTGCAGTAGAGGAAGACCAAGGTTGCTAGAACTGATCTCATATTAACCCATTAGCATTTACATTACTCTAAAATACTACTGTATTTTCACTGTAAAGGCTTTACTTGAGAATAATACCATAACATCAGTATGAGTGACCAATTACAGCCAGTTTGATCAGAAAGAGGTGAGATAATTCTGGCCGGATATGGCCGGTTTAAATACTAAGGGGTTAAACAGAACCTGACATTGGAGATGAGAAAGGAACACAACTAAAAGAGTAAAGCAAAGAAATACTAAGAAAAGACCCATCCAACACATGCAAAAAGGGAAGAAGGAACATATGAGTGTGAGGAGAGGGGGGTCAAGGTCTCACCCCACTTCTACCCCCTCTCACACCTGTACCCACTTCCTCACTAACGCCCCCTTGTCCCACCCCCCAGTAGATATAATTTAATTTGTGGCCTAAGTCTGTGTGTGTGTATATATATATATATATATATATATATATATATATATATATAGATGAGATTCTACAGGACTAGAACTGTTTCATTCTTTAGAAATCATCAGGAATCTCTGATGATTCCTGATGATTTCTAAAGAATGAAACAGTTCTAGTCCTGTAGAATCTCATCTATATTAAAACTTTTATACTCTGCAATGTATTGAGTACCTTACTTACTGTGGTTACCTCCGATTCAACCCGGAATAACGTATATATATATATATATATATATATATATATATATATATATATATATATATATATGTGTGTGTATGTATATATACATGTGCGTGTATGTATATATACATGTGCGTGTATGTATGTATATATATACATGTGCGTGTGTGTATGTATGTATATATGGGTGTCTATTTGTACGTGTGTGTATGTATGTATATGTGTATGTATGTGTATATGTATGTATGTATGTGTATATATATATATATATATGCATATATGTGTGCGTGTATGTATGTATATATGTATGTGTGTGTATATGTATGTGTCATCATCATCACCATGTATACATATATTTCTATACATATATATATGTGCATGTGTCTGTATGGCTGTTTGCATGTATGTATATATATATCATCATCATCATTTTACGTCTGCTTTTCCCTGCTTGCAAGGGTGGGACGGGAACTGATTCTGGCTTGATTTCTACAGTTGGATGCCCTTCCTAACACCAACCTCATTACAGTGAGTGCTGGGTGCTTTTTTGCCGTGGCACCTCCATGACCACTTTGCAGTGGAATGATAGGGACCCCAGTCCCTTTCATCTCATTTCTACAGCTGAGTAAACTGGAGCAATTTGAAATAAAGTGTCTTGCTCAAGGAAACAACACATCACCCGGTCTGAGAATTGAACTCACAACCTTTCGATTGCAAGGCCAATGCTCTAACCACTAAGCCATGTGCCTCCATATATATATATATATTGTTATACTTTGGGAGGGTCATGTTGCCAATAAGAAACACACACACCAGTTGCTTTCACTTCAATTTATTATAATAAATTTATAAATTCCTAAATTTATTAATTTATTATAATAAATTGAAGTGAAAGCAACTGGTGTGTGTTTCTTATTGGCAACATGACCCTCCCAAAGTATAACAATATCGGTTTCAACACGCATTTTCAGATAAAGAATCTTGCTAAACAAATTCAGAAACGATATATATATATATATATATATATATATATATATATATATATATATATGTGTATATATGTAGGAGGTGAGTTTTATTGTAGTACAATAAAGCAATGCAGATATCGGATAAGAAGCACTCTACAGTTTGTAGGACTGGAGTATGCATAATATAAGATCAAAAGATGGTTAAAGGAGTTCCATGTATTTTATTATGCGCATTTCAAAAACAAACATCATCATGCAATAATATTTGTGTTTTCATCAGATAAAACAGGAGAACATGATATGAAGGCTAAAAAACACTTGTGGATATGTTGATTTAAAACTGCACTATCCACAAGTGTTTTTTAGCCTTCATATCATGTCCTCCTGTTTTATCTGATGAAAACACAAATATTATTGCATGATGATGTTTGTTTTTGAAATGCGCATAATAAAATACATGGAACTCCTTTAACCATCTTTTGATCTTATATTATATATATATATATATATATATATATATATATATAAGTGCACGTGTCTGTATGGGTGTTTGTATGTATGTATGTGTGTGTGTATATATATATCTATCTATATATATATGTATGTATGTATGTACATATATATATGTACATACATATATATATGTATGTATAGATGGAGATGCTCTCTACATAATTGGAGTGGTCGGTATCTTGCTGTTTATATGTCATTTCCTTGTTGCCACACGTACAGGAAGTTCTCA
>OZ024763.1:18050928-18110928 GCA_964016885.1 Eledone cirrhosa | reverse complement strand
CGAAATGTCTCGTGGCATTCCTGGCTGTCGTCTGCTGGGAGTCAGAGGCGGAAGGTAAGTTAGTTGACGATGGAAGATACTCGTTCGGACGTCACTTCTACAACTAAAGTATGTTTACATATATTCCAATATATCTGAGTTTGTTACAGTTCTTTACATCCTGTCCTGAGTTCGAATCCTGCCGAGGCTATGTGGGTCGATAAAATAAAGTACCCGTAACACGCTGGGGGTTACATTTAATCACCCCCCCCCCCTGCTTTCCAAATTGCTGTCCTTGTGTCTAAATTAGAAACCATTACGGTCTGAGTTCAAATCCCGTCGAGGTTAACTTTGCCTTTCATCCTTACGGAGTCGATAAAATAAAGTACCAGTAATGCACTGGGTATTGCTGGCCTTGTGCCAAAATTAGAAACAATTATTAATATTATAGTGAAACAGAGAGAGAAAGAGAGATATATATATAGCGACAGACGGACATAAATATATATATATACGATATTAACAAATGGAAACTATATTTATAAAACCATATTTATTTCATTGAGTCCTTTATATCAGTTATAAAAATATTTGCTTGTTGTATCCCAACAATTTAAATAGAACTTTTGCATATATATATATATATATATATCATCATCATCATCATCATCATCATCATTTTACGTCCGCTTTTCCCTGCTTGCAAGGGTGGGATATATATATATATATATATATATATATATATATATAACGAAGGAAGTGTTATAAGGAACCAGATGGACCATAACGCACCAGAGTACTCAATACTTAGGGTAGTAGAGTGGGTAATAGGAGAAAGTATGACCCCGACGGCAGAGCTCAAGCCGTTTCGACGGCTTTTTCTGGACTAAAATAAAAAATTTTAGCGTGGTAAAATTCTATTTTAGTCCAGAAATAGCCGTCGAAACGGCTTGAGCTCTGCCGTCGGGGTCATACATTTTCACTATCCAGTGAATTTCCAACCGATAAGGTATGATTTTCATGGGTACGTCTCTATTTATAAAACAAACTTTGTATTTTATCTGATGAAAGCGTACCAATGTTGTCTTGGTTACCCTTGAAATATAGATAATAAAATAAATATGGTTTTATAAATATAGTTTCCATTTATTTAATATCATTAAGTTACTCCAGTGACTTATTGAGTGCTCTAAATCAGTTATAAACATTTATGTTTGTCGGATTTCCAACAAATTAAATACAACTTCCACTTTATATATATATATATATATGTAGGAGGTGAGTTTTATTGTAGTACAATAAAGCAATGCAGATATCGGATAAGAAGCACTCTACAGTTTGTGGGACTGGAGTATACATAATATATAAGAACAAAAGATGGTTAAAGGAGTTCCATGTATTTGAAATGCGCATAATAAAATACATGGAACTCCTTTAACCATCTTTTGTTCTTATATATATATATATATATATATATATTGTTATACTTTGGGAGGGTCATATATATATATATATATATAGAGAGAGAGAGAGAGAGACGGACAGATAGTGAGAGAGAATCATATATATATATATATAGAGAGAGAGAGAGAGAGAGACGGACAGATAGTGAGAGAGAATCATATATATATATATATATATATATAGAGAGAGAGAGAGAGAGAGAGAGAGAGAGAGAGAGAGAGAGAGAGAGACGGACAGATAGTGAGAGAGAATCATATATATATATATATATATATAGAGAGAGAGAGAGAGAGAGAGAGACGGACAGATAGTGAGAGAG
The DNA here is from genome assembly GCA_964016885.1 of Eledone cirrhosa. Classification (NCBI taxonomy): domain Eukaryota; kingdom Metazoa; phylum Mollusca; class Cephalopoda; order Octopoda; family Eledonidae; genus Eledone; species Eledone cirrhosa. Next base: position 18,109,166 of record OZ024763.1, on the reverse strand, counting down.
AATCATATATATATATATATATATATATAGAGAGAGAGAGAGAGAGAGACGGACAGATAGTGAGAGAGAATCATATATATATATATGTATAGGGAGAGAGAGAGAGAGACGGGTAGATAGCTATCTGTCTGTCTGGCTATATGTGGTGGGGGGATAGTGTGGTGGTAGTGGTGGTGGTGAGGAGGAAGACAGTGATGATGGGGGAAGTAGTGGTGGAGGCGAGGGGGGAGCAGTGATGGTGGGGGTAGTATTGTTGTTAGTGGTGGTGATGGTGGAGGTGGGGAGGGCGATGGTGTAGTATTGTTGTTGGTGGTGGTGGTGGTGGGGAGGGCGATGATGGTGTAGTATTGTTGTTGGTGGTGGTGGTGGTGGTGGGGGTATTGATGGTGGTAGTTGTGGGGGGGTAGTGAAATTGGTAGGGGTGATGGTGGGTGGTGGTGGTGGCAAGGGGCTACAAATGGCAGTGGTTGTAGTGAAGGTGGCGGTGGTGGGGTGTGATAGTGATGACAGAAAGAAACTGGCTGGTGAGGTGGTGTGTGGGTGGTAGTGTTGGGAAGAAGTGGTGGCGGTGGGTGTGAAGGTGGAACAGGGGTAGTGGGGATGGGAAAATGTGGGTCGTAGTGGTGGTGTTAATAGCTGTGAAGTAGTGGTGGTGGTAGTGGTGGTGGTAGTGGTTTCAATTGTGGTAAGGTGGTGGTAGTAATGGTGGTGATGGTGGTAAGGTGGTGGTGGTGGTGGTGGTGGTGGTAGTGGTTTCAATGGTGGTAGTAATGGTGGTGGTGGTGGTGGTGGTTTCAATGGTGGTAGTAATGGTGGTGGTGGTGGTGGTAGTGGTTTCAATTGTGGTAAAGTGGTAGTGGTGGTGGTAGTAATGGTGGTGGTGGTAGTGGTTTCAATTGTGGTAAGGTGGTAGTGGTGGTGGTGGTAGTGGTTTCAATTATGGTAAAGTGGTAGTGGTGGTGGTGGTGGTTTCAATTGTGGTAAAGTGGTAGTGGTGGTGGTGGTAGTGGTTTCAATTGTGGTAAAGTGGTAGTGGTGGTGGTGGTGGTAGTGGTTTCAATTGTGGTAAAGTGGTAGTGGTAGTGGTTTCAATTATGGTAAGGTGGTAGTGGTGGTGGTTTCAATGGTGGTAGTAATGGTGGTGGTGGTGGTGGTAGTGGTTTCAATTATGGTAAGGTGGTAGTGGTGGTGGTGGTGGTTTCAATGGTGGTAAGGTGGTAGTGGTGGTAGTGGTAGTGGTTTCAATTGTGGTAAAGTGGTAGGTGGTGGTGGTGGTGGTAGTGGTTTCAATTGTGGTAAAGTGGTAGGTGGTGGTGGTTTCAATTGTGGTAAAGTGGTTGGTGGTGGTGGTAGTGGTTTCAATTGTGGTAAAGTGGTAGTGGTGGTGGTGGTGGTAGTGGTTTCAATTGTGGTAAAGTGGTAGTGGTGGTGGTGGTGGTAGTGGTTTCAATTGTGGTAAAGTGGTAGGTGGTGGTGGTGGTGGTAGTGGTTTCAATTGTGGTAAAGTGGTAGGTGGTGGTGGTTTCAATTGTGGTAAAGTGGTTGGTGGTGGTGGTAGTGGTTTCAATTGTGGTAAAGTGGTAGTGGTGGTGGTGGTGGTAGTGGTTTCAATTGTGGTAAAGTGGTAGTGGTGGTGGTGGTGGTAGTGGTTTCAATTGTGGTAAAGTGGTAGTGGTGGTGGTGGTGGTAGTGGTTTCAATTGTGGTAAAGTGGTAGTGGTGGTGGTGGTGGTAGTGGTTTCAATTGTGGTAAAGTGGTAGGTGGTGGTGGTTTCAATTGTGGTAAAGTGGTTGGTGGTGGTGGTAGTGGTTTCAATTGTGGTAAAGTGGTAGTGGTGGTGGTGGTGGTAGTGGTTTCAATTGTGGTAAAGTGGTAGTGGTGGTGGTGGTGGTAGTAGTGGAGGTAGTGGTGTTATTGGTGATGATGATGGTGGTGGTAGTAGTGGAGGTAGTGGTGTTATTGGTGATGATGATGATGGTGGTGGTGGTAGTAATGGTGGTGATGGTGGTGGTGGTAGTAGTGGTGGTAGTGGTGTTATTGGTGATGATGATGATGGTGGTGGTGGTAGTGGTGGAGGTAGTGGTGTTATTGGTGATGATGATGATGGTGGTGGTGGTAGTAATGGTGGTGATGGTGGTGGTGGTAGTAGTGGTGGTAGTGGTGCTATTGGTGATGATGATGATGGTGGTGGTGGTGGTAGTAATGTTGGTGGTGGTGAGGTGAAAAGAATTTCTGCAAAAGAAACAAAAAATAACCATTTCTTCTTCTGCTTTCTTCCTCTTTTGCTTTCTTGCTTCTTTCTTCACCTTTTTCTGCCTTCTTCCTTCTTCTTCACCTCCCCTCCCATCATCTACTTCTGCTGCTGCTGCTGTTGTGAACTTCACTAACCAACTTTAGGAAGATTGTAACTTTAAGTCTGACAGTTTTATTTCTCCTTCTAGTGCCTCCATGTTACAGGTTTCAGATAATAGACTGTGGCCATGCTGGGACACTACAGTCTTAAAAAGGAATCTGTTGTTGATTGATCATATCAACACCCCCCTCCTCTCCTCGCCCTACTAATAGTATTTATTTTATCAATTTCACTTTCCTTGAGCTGCTAAGTTAGGAGACATAAACACATACACATCATCATTTAACATCCATTTTTCCAAGCTAGCATGGTTTAGACAGGTTGTCCTGTTGTGCGACAAGTCAGATCTGATGACCATGTCTTCATACTGAATTGATTCTGGCTTGGTTTCTATGGCTGTACACCCTTCCTAATGCCAACTACATTTGCAGTGTGCACCGTAAATGTGATATATATATATATATATTTACGTAGAGCACGGGAAATATGTGTATAAACACATATGTACCGTGTCGTATTTTGACAATATTGTATAAGCTCAATGTACGAGAACGGAGCCATTATATGTAAAAGAAATTAAAAAAACGCTTACATACTCAAACAGTTTTTTTATTTGCTGACAATGTTTCATCCATACCGTTGGGCAGGAATCATCAGAGCATAATAAACAAAAACACAGTGCTGAGCATAAGCTCTACCAAGCTTAGTCACACAAACAATTGGAACACATATATATATATATATATATATATATATATATATGTAATCTGAGTTTTTCGAATATTAATAATTGTTTCTACTTTTGGCACAGGCCAGCAATTATCCCAGTGCATTACTGGTACTTTATTTTATTGATCCCGTAAGGATGAAAGGCAAAGTTAACCTCGGTGGGATTTGAACTCAGATCGTAAAGGCCCGTAACTCCATCTTGCAATGCTTGGCGTCCGACCCTCTAACGATACTGCCAATAATATTCGATTCGTTTGCAATCATGCAGCCAGCCTCTTTTAAGCCATGTCAGTAGAATGAGCCCCTCATTCTTGCTCATGTGTTGGCATGTAAACCTTTTGTTAGTTATATTATATATATATATCTGTTTACATTTTACATATATATATATATATGGAAGACTTGGGATGAGGTGATAAAAGCCTTGCCAAATTGCACCTCTCAAAGCTGATGACACAGGAACTAGATCTCTGGTGTTATGTTATGGCGTCAGTTATAGAGAAGACCCCACTTCCAATGGGTATAGGCTGAAGCTGAAGCATATATACAGAATGCCCCACCCCACCCTCCCACTGCAAAGTGGTTGTGTAAGTGTCATGACAAAAAGCACCCAGTCCACACTGTAAAGTGGTTGTGTAAGTGTCATGACAAAAAGCACCCAGTCCACACTGTAAAGTGGTTGAGTAAGTGTCATGACAAAAAGCACCCAGTCCACACTGTAAAGTGGTTGAGTAAGTGTCATGACAAAAAGCACCCAGTCCACACTGTAAAGTGGTTGTGTAGGTGTCATGACAAAAAGCACCCAGTCCACACTGTAAAGTGGTTGAGTAAGTGTCATGACAAAAAGCACCCAGTCCACACTGTAAAGTGGTTGTGTAGGTGTCATGACAAAAAGCACCCAGTCCACACTGTAAAGTGGTTGAGTAAGTGTCATGACAAAAAGCACCCAGTCCACACTGTAAAGTGGTTGAGTAAGTGTCATGACAAAAAGCACCCAGTCCACACTGTAAAGTGGTTGAGTAAGTGTCATGACAAAAAGCACCCAGTCCACACTGTAAAGTGGTTGTGTAAGTGTAATGACAAAAAGCACCCAGTCCACACTGTAAAGTGGTTGAGTAAGTGTCATGACAAAAAGCACCCAGTCCACACTGTAAAGTGGTTGTGTAAGTGTAATGACAAAAAACACCCAGTCCACACTGTAAAGTGGTTGTGTAAGTATCATGACAAATAGCACCCAGTCCACACTGTAAATGAGGTTGGTGTTAGGAAGGGCATCCAGCTGTAGAAATCAAGCCAGAATCAGTTCCCGTCCCACCCTTGCAAGCAGGGAAAAAGCAGACGTAAAATGAATGAATAATATATATATACTAAATATGTTGTCCAAGAGAAAGGCAATCGCTAATACAACTTGGCACCAGTGATATCAACTCAATTCTACACTGGAACATCTTGCTCAAGAACACAATGCATCCCTTGATCCAGGAATCTAACTTACAACCTCACAACTCCAAACCTAGCTCTCTAACCACTAAGCCAGGCCTGATCTTCAAAAATTAAACATATTCAATGCTATTGCTGCCATTATAGACAGCATGGGGCCACTTGTAAAATAACAAACCGCCATCACATTATGTGTTTTTTTTATGTTTCTATGAAGCAGCCGACATCATAAGCTACACGTGTCAGTGATAAGATGACATTGAAGCAGGACATGTGATTCTTCTGTTTTACTCATTGGAATTGGAATTCAGCAACAGAAAATGAAAATAAATAATGGGAAAAAAAAAAAATAATAATAATCGCAATATATTTTATTTTTAAATATATATCACCATCTGCCCCCAGATTGTGTTCCTTCTTCCATATTTATTCACTACCCCTGTGTGTGTGTGTGTGTGTGTGTGTGTGGTTATATAGACATATATCAACAGTGCCCTTATAATTTCACACGATGCTACAGGTTCATACACACACACATATATATATATATATATATATGTATGTATATATATATATACATACACACACACATATATATATACATACACACAGATATATATATATACATACACACAGATATATATATATACACACACACACACATATATATATATATAAGTTGAAAAGTGGCAATGACATTTCTACTTATAAAATGAATTTCTGCACACTATCCACCAGTATTGAGTGCATATTTAGTTAATGTTTGAATGTTTTAAATACTATAGTATTTTAAACACATTCTAATTTTATATACATAAACACACATATATATGTCACATATATTATATATGTCATGTTTGTTTGTTTGTGTGTATATATATATATATGCCATGTTTGTTTGTGTGTGTGTATATACACACACATATATCTATCTATATATATATATATAAACCCAAACATTTCTGCAGAACTGTCAAGACATTTTAAGAAAAAAAAAATAAATAAATAAATAAAAAAAAATAAATAAAAGACTAACATTAGAAATAAAAATAAAAATACTAAATAAAAAAAAAAATAGGGGAAAAAAAATGAAAAAAAATGTTTGGTGTCTGGGTGCCTTTTATTTTTTCATGGAAAAATATTCAGAACTTGCAGAAGACGGTCAGGACGGCGGCAGTTTTGGTGCCCTTTCGATTAAGCTACTGAAATAAATGTCAAACACAGCTGAAAATGTTATTATATATGTGTGTGTATAAATATATATATGAATGTATATATACATAAATACATGTGTGTGTGTGTGCATATTATATTATATATATATATATATACATACATACAGCTTGTGTTATAATCTAGCTTTGACAAACCTCAAGAAGGTAAATCTAAAAAATGTTATATGTACACATACACATATACACACAATATATATATATATATATATATATATATATTTCTACCTTGCTCTACGCCCTGTTCTTCTCTAAGTTTATCATATTATTTGTGGTATAAAAACGTTGAGGGTTGGTGAAATAAATCACTGCCATTACTGGAACTGAATAATCAAAACCGTAGCGGTATGTCGCATATCCAATTTCTCATATATTTTATCTGATGAAAACGTACTTAAACACCATTGTACCTTTGAAATATGTATAATAAAATATATATTTTGGTTATGAGAATATTTTTCATTAATTAATATTTTCAATAATATATATATATATATATATATATATATATATATATGTAGATAAATCTACCAAGAGTTTACGGTAGTGTCCAATCCGTATGAAGAACTCAATGTAATCCGGATATCATGGAAAGAAGAGATGCAATGAAAAATCACTTTCGGTGAAAGATAAACGGAATACAGAGTCAAGAAATAATTATTTCTGAAGACGGCATATATATGAGTTGGTATGTATATTTAATTTTGATAGTTTGTATAATTTTGTATAATTTTGTACATAGATCTGTTAAATATACATGCCAATTCTAACACATATATATCCCAGAAACGATCGTTAAATAATGAACTTTTTTTGTTTAATATAAGGAACTGTTTCATTGTTTTATTCATTATTTTTTTAATATTTTATATATATATATATATATATATATCGTTTCTGAATTTGTTTAGCAAGATTCTTCATCTGAAAACGTGTGTTGAAATTGATATTGTTATTCTTTGGGAGGGTTGTGGAACCAACCAACCAACCAACCGGAATTTTATAGAAAAAAAAATTTATTTTTTGAAAAGATTTTTTTAATTTATAATAAATTGGAGTGAAAGCAACTGGTGCATGTGTTTCTTATTGGCAACATGACCCTCCCAAAGTATAACAATATATATATATTACACAATTATCAAAGCTGCTCACAACATCAATATATATGTATCTATATGATTGTTCAGTTGAATAGGAGGTTAATTATATGTACAAACATTGCTAATGCTCCGATGACTCCAAACGAAAGTTTGGAAGAAACAATTGTCAGCAATTAAATGATTTGAACATAACTTTGATATTTGTGTAATTTATATTCCTGCTCTGTAAAACACCAGATGTTCTTACATTGAGCTATTTCTCTTACTGGTAATAGGGTAGTAGGAAATTACTGACCTTTCCTGTTTATAGTTTAAAATATACATAACTATAAATAGTATTATTATTTTATATATATATATAAGCATGGGTGGAGGGTGTTCCGAGGCCATAGTATCTAGAATAAGGACGGGTTGGAAGAAGTTTAGGGAGCTGCTTCCTCTGTTGACGAAGAAGGGTTTCTCCCTGAGTACGAAAGGCCGGTTGTATGATGCCTGTGTGAGGAGCGCGATGCTGCATGGTAGTGAGACATGGGCAGCAACTGCAGAGGATATGCGACGGCTGGAGAGAAATGAGGCAAGCATGCTCCGTTGGATGTGCAGTGTCAATGTGCGTGAACGACCCAGCATAAATGTGTTGAGAGAGAAACTGTGTCTGAGAGGGATAGAATGTAGTGTACGGGAGAGGAGACTGAGGTGGCGTGGACATGTGATGCGCATGGAGGATGACCGATGGGTGAAGAAGTGCCAGTTGAAGGAAGACATGGTAGAGGTAGACTACGAAAAACATGGGCGGAGGTGGTGAGAACAGACCTCAGATCATTGAAGCTCACGGTGGAGATGACGAAGGACCGTGACAAGTGGAGAGATGCTGTGCTGAATAGGACCCGTCCCACCCTTGCAAGCAGGGAAAAGCGGACGTAAAATGATGATGATGATATATATATATATATGAATAAATTTAGTCCATCAGTGATCTTCCAGCCTTCATTGGTATTTCATCGCTTTAAAGACCATATACCTCTGGTTGGTGTGAGCAACGGCTAAAGAAAGTCGTTGGGACATGTCAGGGAGCATTGCTAAGAAGTATATTCTGGTTTTGTCGACCTTGACAAGGCATATTACGGTGTTCCTCGGGACCTGCTGTGCAGGAGTATGGGATCAATGGTCAGCTTCTTGCTGCCCTGATGTCTCTGTACAAATGCCCAAGTATTTGTGTTCAGATAATGGTGCTAAATTGAAACTATTCAATGTGGGAGCTGGACAGCACCAAGGGTTCATACTGTCAACTCTCCTGTTCATTATTTTCATAAACAGGATTGACATGTGCAGCCTGGCTGGAAGTGGTATCATGACTGGCAGGTGTAAAGTTAGTCAACTGGAATTTGCCGACAACAAGGTGTTACTCAAGTCAACAGAAGATGATCTTCGACTTGCACTTGATAGGTTTGATGCCAAGTGCTGCGTGGCTGGAATGAAAATCAGGACACCATCATATATAGTGTGTATATAATAGAGAGAGAGAGAGAGAGAGTAGTTCCACAACAGTTCACCATACCGAGAATAAATGTTTCACCTTCGGTATGGTGAACTAACTATCGTAGATCTACTTCTACCAAACTTGTCCCATGGACTGAGTACTCTACTACGACAGATATAACCCTTCAGTGTTGTACTATTATATATATATATATATAATGTAGAAATGAGTTGCCATGTCACTGGTGTGAAGTTGTATTAGCCATTGCCTTTCTCTTGGACAACATCATATATAGTGTGTATATAATGAATATACACATGTATATATATATATAGGAACAAGTAAGACCCCGACGGCTGAGCTCAAGCCATTTCGACGGCTAATTCTGGACTATTAGCCGTCCAGAATTAGCCGTCGAAACGGCTTGAGCTCAGCCGTCGGGGGTCTTACTTGTTCCTATTACCCACTGTATTGAGTACTTTGGTGCGTTATGGTCCACCTGGTTCTTTACCACATTTCCTTCGTTATATATATATATATAGAAAGAGTGAAGAATAACATGGTCATCTTTCTGATGATTTGGTTAAGCTAACAACGTATTTAAAATTGAGTGGCACAGCTTCAAGTGTTCAGCAATTTTTAGACAACTTAATCAGTGAAACAATTGTTAAGACTGTAATTAAAACCCTTTTTTGTACTGTTGACCATGTTATTCTTCACACTTTCAATATTATTACTCCAAGATAAACTTACAGAGGAATGCAAGAGAACTCACAAACTTGCCCCCTACGGAAACCTCTTGTTGAGTCAAACAACACCTTACGCTAAAACTATCCACAACCTCTAACTGGATTACCTATAACAACATTTTGTTATCCCTTATATATATATATATATATATATATATATATTAATAAGAGGAATTCCAACTTTGTCTGATTTACTCGTTTTATTTACAATCCTTTAAAATTTATAATGGTATTATAATGAAATAGAATTTAATATTCTATCATACTATTTCATTATAATACCATTATAAATTTTAAAGGATAGTAAATAAAACGAGTAAATCAGACAAAGTTGGAATTCCTCTTATTAATATAATCTTCTATACACACCCGTGTATATTTATCTATCTATATATATATATATATACACATATGTATAAATGAGATGCGGTGTCACTGGTGCCAAGCTGTATTAGCCATTGCCTTTCTCTTGGACAACATCAGTGGCATGGAGAGAGGGAGACATGTATGTAGGGAGAGTGCTGGTCTTTCACAAACAAACTTTTCCGGACTTGTGTCTCAGAGGGGAACTTTCTAGGTTTAAACCCCATGGTCATTCATGACCGAAAAGGGCCTTTACCCTTTGCACACATGCACTCACACATACCAAGACCTAAGATGCTGAGCACCTTAGTGCTGTAATGAGGTGGTGCTGGTGCCACGATAAAAAGTACCCTGTTCTCTCTGTAAGGTGGTAGTACAGAAGCCATGATAAAAATGATCCCAGAACAGGCTGTAAAGTGGTTGGCATGAGGAAGAGCATCCAGCCATAGAAACCAAAGCCAACTCGGTGGACATAATTAGCTAGCTTGTCTGGTCACAGCATGCAACAGCTGTCTAACCCATGTAAGCATGGTAAATGGACAAACACTGCTACTGTTGCTGATGATGATGATGATGATAGAGGTGTGTAAGTGTGTGTCTGCGCATGGAGGGAGGGAGAGAGAGAGAGTCTGTAGGGATGAGACCGAGGACACCACAAATCATAGGAGTACTCAATGCACCGGAAGATGCAGTGCAGAATGGGTATAAAAATGGGTATGCAGGTGGCTGCAACAAGGGTGCACTGGGCCAGTAGACCCTTGAAAAGCTTGTTGAATGGATGCCCATCCTAACATAACTACTTTAGAGAGTTTACTGGGTGCATTGTTTCTGCGATACCAGCACAACCAGTTTACACAGTTGACTACGTATATTCTATCAAGGTACCAACACAAACAATTTACAGGATGTACTGAATATATTTTATCGTTATACTAGTACTAAAGGGGTCGTCACATACTGGGTCAGACTGAACCATTCCCTCAAACACTATATTGTCTCCATTTGATTGTGAAACACTGTAGCCTCACTGCTTGTACTGGTGGAAAATAAACGGCTATGGTAGTTGCTGGAGGGCCTGGGGCAATTGTCCCCTATTAAATCCAGCCCTGGGTGGGCTGGGCCAGGCTTGAAATGCCCAAGACACACCATATCTCACGACAGCGATCAAAAGACTGTGTATATCACAACAGCACCCCCCGTACGACACACTGTCATGAAAATGTCTTCAAGACTGTGCGTCATAATGGCGTCCCCAAGACACACAGCCACAACAGCAATGCTGTGACACACAACCACAACAATGCCCGCAAGACACACTGTATGTCAACATAACAGACATTTTCGTGACAGTGCTGACATACAGTGTGTCATAGGGGTGCTGTTTGACGGTGTCATAGGGGTGCCATCATCTCACAGTCTTAGAGACATTTTCGTGACAGTGCTAAGACTGAGATGATGGCACCCCTATGACACCGTCAAACAGCACCCCATGACACCGTCAAACACCCCTATGACACACTGTCCGTCAACATAGCACTGTCATGAAAATGTCTCTAAGACTGTGAGATGATGGCACCTCTATGACACCGTCACACAGCACCCCCAAGACACACTGTATGTCAACATAGCACTGACACGAAAATGTCTCTAAGACTGTGAGATGATAGCACCCCTATGACGCACTTGTCAACACTGTGCCTCCAAGACCCTCTACACACTAAATATCACCACAGCACTCCTACCACGACATCAAGAGACACTACTTCAGACATACCAGATCTAAGACATCTGTTATATTTCAAACTTTATTTCTCTACAATTTGTCAATTTTATTTTTTTTACATAAATTTCAGAATAAAATACATGTTAACAAATATATAAAAAAATACAATTTTAAAAAATACTGTCCGTAATTAACATGTAGCCTTCATGTTCTGAGAGCCAGTATAGTTAAGGAACAACTTGCTATATATATATTCTAGATACATGTAGCCTTCATGTTCTCAGGGAGAGCCAGTATATTTAAGGAACAATCTGCTATATATTCTATAGACATGTAGCCTTCATGTTCTCAGGGAGCGCCCGTCTATTTAAGGAACAGCCTGCTATATATTCTACATGGAGTTCTCAGGGAGAGCCAGTATAATTAAGGAACGACCTGCTATATATTCTATATGTAGCCTTCATGTATATATATATATATATATATATATATATATATATATGCTATATATATATATACATGCTATATATATATATACATATATATATATATATATATATATATATGCTTCATGTATATATATGCTATATATTCTATATGTAGCCTTCATGTTCTCAGGAAGAGCCAGTATATTTAAGGACCAGCCTGCTATATATTCTACACACACTTGTAGCCTTTATGTTCTCAGGGAGAGCCAGTCTAGTTAAGGAACAGCCTGCTACATGTTCTAGAGATGTAGCCTTCATGTTCTCAGGGAGAGCCAGTATATTTAATGAACAGCTTGCTATATATATTCTACATGGAGTTCTCAGGGAGAGCCGGTATAATTAAGGAACAAGCTGCTATATATTCTATTGACATGTAGCCTTCATGTTCTCAGGGAGAGCCAGTATAGTTAAGGAACAACCTGCTATATAGTCTACACATGTAGCCTTCATGTAGCTCTCAGGGAAAGTCAGTATAATTAAGGAACAGCCTGCTCCATATTCTACAGACATGTAGCCTTCAAATAGTTCTCAGGGAGAGCCAGAATATTTAAGGAACAATTGCTATATATTCTACACACACATGTATTCTTCATGTTCTCAGGGAGAGTCAGTATAGTTAAAGAACAACCTGCTACATATTCTACAGACACATGTAACCCTCGTAGTTCTGAGGGAGATTCAGCATAATTGTCAGGTAAATTAATAAAAACAGTAAATAACATCCTTCAGAAATCTTGGCATTTAAAAAAAAAACCCTCAATGTTATAGACCCTTAAATAGTAAAGAAGGTGCAACAAATCCCTTAAATAACAGAAGGAAAGGGATGCAATAAATCCCTTAAATAGCAAAGGAAAAAATATTGACCCCTTAAAAATCAAAGGAGGAAAGGGATACAACAGATCCTGTAAATAACAAGGAAATAATACAACAAATCTTTAAAGTAAGAAAGAATAAAACTGACCCCTTAAATAAGAAAGAAAGAAAAGAAACTAAAATAAAATCGAAAAGATACACCAGGTCAGCTTCAACCCCCAAGAAATCTCCACCTACCCCCATCTTTTGAAACACAAACTCTTCTTCACTTCCCTACCTAATCTAACCCCCTCCCTCCTTCCCAGATGACAGCACAAGAGACGAAGAGGTGGAGCCCAGTTTAAAAGCTGAAAACCATCCCTACTGAGATCAGAATCGGTCAGATGGGGCCCAGTTTAAAAGCTGAAAACCATCCCTACTGAGATCAGAATCGGTCAGATGGGGCCCAGTTTAAAAGCTGAAAACCATCCCTACTGAGATCAGAATCGGTCAGATGGGGCCCAGTTTAAAAGCTGAAAACCATCCCTACTGAGATCAGAATCGGTCAGATGGGGCCCAGTTTAAAAGCTGAAAACCATCCCTACTGAGATCAGAATCGGTCAGATGGGGCCCAGTTTAAAAGCTGAAAACCATCCCTACTGAGATCAGAATCGGTCAGATGGGGCCCAGTTTAAAAGCTGAAAACCATCCCTACTGAGATCAGAATCGGTCAGATGGGGCCCAGTTTAAAAGCTGAAAACCATCCCTACTGAGATCAGAATCGGTCAGATGGAGCCCAGTTTAAAAGCTGAAAACCATCCCTACTGAGATCAGAATCGGTCAGATGGGGCCCAGTTTAAAAGCTGAAAACCATCCCTACTGAGATCAGAATCGGTCAGATGGGGCCCAGTTTAAAAGCTGAAAACCATCCCTACTGAGATCAGAATTGGTCAACAGATGGTCACTGACATATCAAGATTGCCAAAAGGCATTGGAAAAATTCATTTCATACACACACACACACACACACACTATGCAACATAACTAGTTTAACCCTTTAGCATTCACATTACTCTCTATTTACTATTATATTTTCATGATAAAGGCTTTATCTCACATAATATTGAATCTATGAGATTTTGATAGTATTTATTTTGAGAACAATACCTTAACATCAGTATGAGTGGCTAGTTACAGCCAGTTTCAACAGAAAGAGGTGAGAGAATTCTGGCCGGTTTGAACATTAAAGGGTTAATGATCAGAGCACTCTATTCTGCTTCAGGTGGTTTTGATCTCTCTCTCGCACCTGCTATACACCGTAGCTAGCTGGTCAAGCCAAACACCACTTTTTTTTTTTACTTTTGATAATTTCAATCTCACACATACTATACAACATAGCTGGCTGGTTAGCTGATCAAGTTGCTGCCCCCTTTTTTTTTAACTTTTGAGCTCTCACATATGCCATACAACTTAGATAGCTGGATAGCTAGTCAAGGTCCCTCTTTTGGGGTTTTTTTTTAAATTGAGTGATTTTGAGCTATCACATGTTGTACAACAGTTGGTCAGTGCCTCCACCGTTTTTTAAAATGTGGTTTTAAGTTTCCATACACACCATACAACAGTTGGCTAGCTGGTCAAGTCTGCTTCTTTACTTTTAGGAGTTTCAAGGACTCATCCTTCACACTGACATTTGTACATTATTCCATGTACGATACATGCACCTTTGATGAGTTGTAGTGCACCTGAGAACTGTACACAAATAATTTCATTATTATTATCATCATAATGAACTGGGACTTCTTTTTTATGCTTTTGGTAGTTTGGAAAAGTCGAGGGTGGGAGAGAGGGTCACACAAGATATCAGAGCAAATCGTGAAACCAAAGTAGAAAGTGATTAACAGTAATTAACAGCATGTAATTAACACTAATTCTCTCTCTATATATATATATATACATACACACACACACATATACATACATACATACATACATACACACACACCTGAACTTCAATCATTCCTCTCCCCATTCCCTTTCTCTAAGCCCCCTAGGTTTGTATGTTTTAATAGGGCGTTGACTGGAAACAGTGATATAATCTAATTAACTGCCTTGGAGATTGCTGCTTAACTTCTTACTCACATTCCCTCTGGTAGAACCTCCACATATATATATATATATATACACATACACACTTCAATATATCTATATATATATATATACACATCAATATATCTCTATATATACATACACATAAATATCTCTGTTTATCTAGCTATATCTACCAGTAGAGCCAACTACTTATACACACACACACACCAATATATATATGTTTATATATCTATAAATAGCTATATATTTATATAGCTATATATCTATATAGTTATCTGTTTATTTAGCTATCTATTTATCTATTTAAATATATAATTATATAATTATATACCTATATCTATGTGCTGTGTGTTGTGTGTTGTGTATCTATATATCAGTGACTCAAGGACCCACAGTATCTTGTTCAAATGCACATGTCTAATAAGTGCATTTGAACCCTGAATTCTACACCCCTTAGTCATTGACATAACTTCATGACTACAAGAAAACAAATACATTATATACACATATCATCATTATCATTATCATTTAGTGTTCCTTTTCCCTGCAATCTAACTTTCAATTAATTTTATCTGGAAAACAAAAGACAAATTAAAAATGTAATTATTTTTATTATAATCAGCCCTTGTGGCTTATAAATGAAACAATTATTATTATTATTAGTGGATTGGCAGTGTCGGTAGAGGGTCGGACGGCATGCTTTGACGTATAGAGTTACGGCCCTTGCCATTCTGAGTTCAAATCCCACCGATGTTAACTTTGCCTTTCATCCTCACGGGGGTCGATAAAATAAAGTACCAGTAATACACTGGGAAATTGCTGGCCTTGTGCCAAAAGTAGAAACAATTATTATTATTATTATTATATTTGAACTCAGAATGGCAATAATAATAATTGTTTCTACTTTTGGCACAAGGCCAGCAATTTCCCAGTGTATTACTGGTACTTTATTTTATCGACCCCGTAAGGATGAAAGGCAAAGTTAACCTCGGCGGATAATAATAATTGTTTCTACTTTTTGCACAAGGCCAGCAATTACCCAGTGCATTACTGGTACTCGATAAAATAAAGTACCAGTAATACACTGGTTAATTGCTGGCCTTGTGCAAAAAGTAGAAACAATTATTATTATTATCATCATCATCATCATCAAGGTGGTGGCTTGGCAGTGTCGGTAGAGCGTTGAACATGATGTTTTATGGCATAGTTACACCCCTTTATGTTCTGAGTTCAAATTCCCACTGAGGGTCGATAAAATAAAGAACCAGTAATGCATTGGGGGGGGGGGGGGGGGGTCGATTTCATTGATTCCCCCTCTCCCTCAAAATTGCTGGCCTTGTGCCTAAAATAGAACATTTTTTTTTACTATTATCACCACTAATGCACTGGGTCGTTTAATTGACTTTCTTCCTCCAAAATTGCTGGCCTTGAGCCTAAAGTAGAAATCATCATCATAAACTCTTGAAAAAAAAAGCTCATTAACTTAATTAATTTCGAGATCATCATCATCATCATTTTTACGTCCACTTTTCCCTGCTTGCAAGGGTGGGACGGGAACTGATTCTGGCTGGATGCCCTTCCTAACACCAACCTCATTTACAGTGAGTGCTGGGTGCTTTCTTTTTTGCCGTGGCACCTCCACGACCACTTTGCAGTGGAATGATAGGGACCCCAGTCCACTTCATCTCATTTCTACAGCTGAGTAAACTGGAGCAATGTGAAATAAAGTGTCTTGCTCAAGGAAACAACACATCACCCGGTCTGAGAATTGAACTCACAACCTTTCAATTGCAAGGCCAATGCTCTAACCACTAAGCCATGTGCTTCAATTAAAATAAAACAACAAAACAAAACAAAACAAAACTTGGAAATACTTTATTTCCAAGCAAAAGGGGCTGATCATATCAGATCCAGGAAACAGTATTCCTGTTTTTTCAATTACATTTGGCAGAAGAAAAAACATCAAAAAGAAAAAAAAGAAAAAAAAAAAAAAGAAAAGAGAAAGGAAGCAAAAACAAGGAAAGAAATAAATGTTTGTTGATAACAATTTTAGGGGAGGGGAAAGTCAATTAAAATGACCCCAGTGCATTACTGGTACTTTGTTTTATCGACCCCGTAAAGATGAAAGGCAAAGTTAACCTCGGAGGGATTTGCACTCAGATTGTAAAGGGCAATAACTCTATGCCATAAAGCATGGTGTCCGACGTTCTACTGATTCTGCCAATATTATAAATAATTGTTTCTACGTTTGGCACAAGTCCAGCAATTACCCCAGTACATTACTGGTACTTTATTTTATCGACCCCGTAAGGATGAAAGGCAAAGTTGACCTCGGTGGGATTTGAACTCAGAGCGTAAAGGGCCATAACTCTAAGCTACAAAGCATGGTGTCCGACCCTCTACTGATACTGCCAATCCACTGCCCTAATAAATAATTGTTTCGACTTTTGGCACAAGGCCAGCAATTACCCCAGTGCATTACTGGTACTTTATCGACTCTGTAAAGATAAAAGGCAAAGTTAACCTCGGTGGGATTTGAACTCAGACCGTAACGAGCTTATGTTGCAAAGCATTGCGTCCGACCCTCTACCTAGGCACAAGGCCAACAATTTTTTTTTTGGGGGGGGGGGGTTAAATTGACCCCAGTACATTACTGGTACACTATTTTATTTACCCCATAAGGATGAAAGGCCAAGCTAACCTTAGCAGGGTTTGAACTCAGAGCCATAACTATATGTAAAGGGTTGTAACTTTATACCACAAAGCATGTCCGACTGTTTACATCTACCAATACTGCCAATCCACTGAAAAAAAATTATAATATCATACAAAGCCTGGAGACATGTCTTAGAATGAGAAAGAACATTCTAGAAGTTAATAGCTAAGAATACAAAGAAACCAAACTAAACTAAATCAAAGACTAGTAAAACAAGCCATATCTAGCCAGAATTCTCTCACCTCTTTCAGTTCAAACCTGCCATAACCAGCTGCTCATACTGACGTTAAGGTATTGTTCTCAAAATATATATCAAAATAGATTAGATATTATGTGAGAATTTATGAGAGGTAAAGCCTTTACTACAAAAAAGAAATAGTAAATATAGAGTAATGGAAATGAGGGTTAGCTCATTTTAAGAGGAGGGGTGTAAGAAGTTGGCTATAGAAGGTAAGTCAATTTTAAGGGGGTGGGTGGTGTAAGCAGTTGGCTATAAAAGGTTAGCCCATTTCAAGAGGGGTGTAAGCAGTCGGCTATAGAAGGTCAATCCATTTTTAAATGGAGCTGTGTAAGCAGCTATATCTAACTATTGACTGTTAGCCGAGGTCAGTCCATTTTAAGATGAGGGGGTGTAAGTAGCTATTTTGTTGGTCTGGCACCCTCCATTTCATATCTTATTTTAGAGAATAATGAATGGCAAAATTTGAACACAGATTTCTAAATAATTTCAAATTTGAGAAAGAATTCAAAAAGTGACTTGTCTGTCCATCTTTCTCTCTCACACTCTCTGTGTCTGTCTCTCTGTGTCTGTCTCTGTGTATATGGAAGGAAGGATGTAGTGATATCTTGAGATAGAGCTGGATTAATAGAAAATGTGCATCTGGGTTAAGCAATGGATATGATTTATATATATATATAATCGTATCCATTGCTTAACCCAGATGCACATTTTCTATTAATCCAGCTCTATCTCAAGATAGCACTACATCCTTCCTTCCATATATATATATATATATACACATATATATATACATACATACATAGTGGCTGCCAACTCGTTTTCGAGTACGGCCACTACTTTATATCCATGTAGAACTCCTACCGATGCGCTGAACGAGTGTGACTTTTTAGTCCAGCCAGCGACTGTATATATATATATATATATATATATATATATATATATAGGAACCAGTAAGACCCCGACAGCTGAGCTCAAGCCGTTTCGACGGCTAATTCTGTCCAGAATTAGCCGTCGAAACGGCTTGAGCTCAGCTGTCGGGGTCTTACTGGTTCCTATTACCCACTCTACTACCTCAAGTATTGAGTACTTTGGTGCATTATGGTCCACCTGGTTCCTTACCACATTTCCTTCGTTATATATATACATACATACTTCCATATACATATGTAGCACTATACATACTTCCATATACACACACATATATATATATATATATATTTTTTTTTTTTTTCACCATACATACTTCCATATACACACACACATATATATATATATATTTTTTTTTTTTTTTCACCATACATACTTCCATATACACACACATATATATATATATGTATATTTTTTTTTTTTCACCATACATACTTCCATACACACATATATATATATAACACAAAACATCTGCTAATATCACTATCATCCCCATATCCCCATCTATCTATCCATCCATCCACTCATCTGTCTATTCCTTTATATCTACCTACCCACCTACCCATGTTCTACTCATCCACCTACCTACATCCATACCCCTCTACCTACCTACATACATATCAATATACCCACACCAATCTACTCATCCATCTACCTACATACCCCTCTACCTACCTACCTACATACATATCAATATACCCACACACCAATCTACCTACATACATACCCCTCTACCCACCTACATACCCCTCTACCCACACACCAATCTACTCATCCATCTACCTACATACATACATACCCCTCTACCTACCTACCTACATATCAATATACCCACACACCAATCTACTCATCCATCTACCTACCTACATACCCCTCTACCTACATACATACCCCTCTATCCACACACCAATCTACCCATCTACCTACCTACATACATACCCCTCTACCTACCTACCTACCTACATATCAATATACCCACACACCAATCTACTCATCCATCTACCTACCTACCTACATATCAATATACCCACACACCAATCTACTCATCCATCTACCTACCTACATCCACACCCCTCTAGCTACCTACCTACATATCAATATACCCACACACCAATCTACTCATCCATCTACCTACATACCCCCTCTATCTACCTACCTACATATCAATATACCCACACACCAATCTACCCATCCATCTACCTACACATTCCATCAACATATGTTGAGTCAATCTGAGTGAGATTATTCAGAAAAATAAGTACCAAAGTCTCTTTATCTTTGTGTATTTATACAACTGATAACTTTGATAGGTTTTGGCCAGTGTTGGCCCAGGCCATGTCTAACCTAATAGCACCACACAAGTCACGAATAAGTTATAAACTCTACTCAATACAAACCCCCCAAAAAAACACTGAAACAAATAATTTTTTTAAAAATCCATAGAAAAACTCCAACAAAATATATCTCACAACAAACCTGCCAGACATACTAATATACAAATAGTACACTGGTATACAAATTAATATATATATATATATATATATATATGCCGATGTTGGTTAGATTATCAATATTAGTATTATTGGGGCACCCACTGATGAATTATAGGCGCCCACTTGAATATATATCTATTGATGGTATACAAGCTCCTACATAAATTGGTATAATTTCACCCAAATTGTAGGAATCCTATAATGAAACGAGACGTCCGTCTGGGAAGAGATATATTCGATATGTCTCATATGAAATAATACAGCCAATTTTCCACGCAATACTTTTAGTTAGCACCCCAACGCATAATTGGGAATATAATCACTTATTTCCTAATGTTTGTTGAGGGAGTTGGAATTTGGCCGGAGTATCGGTAAAAAGCTTTCTCCGATATTGTATTTATATATATATATATATATATATATATATATATATATATATATATATATATATATATATATATGTATGTATGTATGTAGAGGTTATATTTAATTTGTTGGGATACAACAAGCTAAATATTTTTATAACTGATATAAAGCACTCAACAAATTATTGGAGTAAATATACAATATATTAAATGGAAACTATATTTATAAAACCATATTTATTTCATTATACATATTTCAAGGGCCACCAAGGCAGATTATGGTGCGCTTTCATCAGATAAAATATAATTGGTTCTACTTTAGGCACAAGGCCAGCAATTACCCAGTACATTACTGGTACTTTATTTTATCGACCCCCGTAAGGATGAAAGGCAAAGTTAACCTCGGCGGGATTTGAACTCTGACTGTAAAGGGACGTAACTATGCGTCAAAGCATGGCGTCATTATCCAGGAAGCTCCAACCATTAAGGTTGTCTTTTTTCAGGGTACGTGTATGTCAATATTTATTTAGAAAACTAATCTGTATTATATTTTATCTGATGAAAGCGCACCATAATCTGCCTTGATGGCCCTTGAAATATATATAATGAAATAAATATGGTTTTATAAATATAGTTTCCATTTGTTAATATATTGTATGTATATATATATATATATTTTGTTTCTACTTTTGGCACAAGGCCAGCAATTATCCCAGTGTATTACTGGTACTTTATTTTACTGACCCCGTAAGGATGAAAGGCAAAGTTAACCTCGGCGGGATTTGAACTCAGAATGCTGCAAAGCATGGCGTATATTATATATATAAATATATAGATGTCATTGCCTGAATGTGTGGTTATAATCACTAAAGAAAGAGCTCTCCATATGTAATCAGTGAGGTAAATATACTATATTGTATAAACTACATGGCAAACTGACTGACTACCTTTCTGATGGCTGAAGAATGAAGTAACAATTCAAGAAACTCCAAGTACTTTAGAAGGCTGTGGGCAGAGGCCCCTAAAATATTTAAAGAACCCCCAAATCATTATAAATATCAATAATATCATTATTTTCCTACCATAAATAATAAGCAAGCTTCCTCCCCACCTCCAATCCTACCCTCGGTCCCTGATGATTATTTTTTCAATTAAGGGACCCCACCATACTACAATAGCTTTATCCATTAATTAACCTCTGATCCCCTCCTCCACCATTTGGAACCTTTGAGTTTTAGGATTAAAATAAAAAAATAAAAAATAAAAAAATGTTACATTTGAGTTTTGGGGTAAAAAACAAAAAAAAAAAATTCTTATTGGATGGAAGTTCGGACACTGTATTCTGCAGAATTAGTGCAAAACCTGCACCAGATTGCAGTTGCAACTACACATATAAAAGCAGGCAGCAAGACGACCAACATTACAATGACGAAAGGGCTAATGTTGGTTTGTTTCAGTGTAATGATGGGTTGGTCGTTGTCCAATCCCGCAGAAGGCGTCAGTCCAGGGGCTTGGTAACCTCCAGCAGGGATGATTTCGGTTACGCTAGATTCATCTGGAGAGAGAAATTGTATTGTATATACACACGCATACATATATACATACATGCACAGCATCTTATGCATTTAATATAATCACACACACAAACATAAGCATAAACATATACACACATACATATATGCACATAATAAATGCATAAACATATAAACATAATACACACACATCTATATCTTTAATATAGTCACACTACTATTCCAAGTACTCTGTTGAATAATAGTCTAACTAGTTTAATACTAGTTTAATCCACACACATATTTATACATATATACACACATACATATGGTTTCCCCCCAAAAAATGAATACACATTTCAACAGCATTCTAATAAATATGTACACATCTTTTGGGGACACCCTAAATATATATATACATATACTTATTAAAAAATATACACACATATATACATACATGTGTATGTATGTATGTATGTGTGTATATAAACTTATGGTGGTAAACATGATCTGTTAGAAACTATCAAAATACCACCCCATTAAAATGTCTGCCGTGTAACAAGGGTCCATTAGATCTGTTTATTCAATCACTCCCACCATCTCTTATTGCCCATAACACGTTCCTCCTACTCCCTCATTGTAAAGACCTATCATTCCTACCATCTCTTATTGCCCATAACACCTTCCTCCTACTCCTGGTACTTCCCCTCTCTCATAGAGACCTATCACTCCTACTATCTCTTATTGCCCATAACACCTTCCTCCTACTCCTGGTACTTCCCCTCTCTAATAGAGACCTATCACTCCTACTTTCTCTCTAATGCATTGCCTGTAACACCTTCCTCCTGCTACTCCCTCATAGAGACCTATTCCTCCTACCATCACTCCCATTGCTAGCAAACACTTCCTCTACCTGGTACTCCCACTTTTCAGTGCGCGCGCGCGCGTGCGTGCGTGCGTGCGTGCGTGCGTGCGTGCGTGTCACCACCACAAATCTTATTACCATCTACCTACCTACCTATCTACCTACCTCCCACCACAAATCTTACCATCTCTCCCTCCACCTCACACTTTAGCTACTTCCCCTTCTCCCCCCTCCTCCCACCACACTGCACATGCTGTGATTCTAGTCAATTTCCTTACCAACAACCAAAACACAGACCCTAGCACAGGTTTATTATACAACAGACCCCAAAGTGTTGCCACCCGCCCCAGGAGGGGATCCCACCCCGTGACCCCATCAGCACCCCCACCCCCCCAGCTATGCTACTGGAAAAGACAGGTGTGATAGGGGTGGGAGGGGTGGGAGTACAGAGAGAAGGGGTGGTGGTGGTGAGATGAAGGGGCCTCATGTAAACCAACCAAGCGTGAAAAACCTGGAAAGAGACACACATAAGCGTGTGTGTATGTGTACATATGTGCCCCTGCATGTATGTATGTGTGAGTGTATGTGTGTGTATATGTATATATATATGTATGTATAAGTGTGTAAATGTATGTATAAGTGTGTAAATGTATGTATAAGTGTATATGTAAGTATATGTGTGTGTGTATATGTATATATGTATGTATATGTGTGTGTGTGTGTGTATATGTATGTATATATATATGCATATGTGCGTGTATATAGAAGTATGCATATGTGAGTACATATATATATGTACTCATATGCATAATTATATATAAGTATGTATATGTGTGTATATATATGTATGTATATGTGTGTATATGTAAGTATATGTGTGTATATGTATATATATGTATGTATATGTGTGTGTATATGTATGTATATATGTGTATGCATGTGTATATGTATATATGCATATGTGTGTATATATAGAAGTATGCATATGTGAGTACATATATATATAAGTATGTATATGTGTGTGTATATATATATGTATGTTTATGTGTGTATGTGTGTATGTGTGTGTATGCATGTGTATATGCATGTGTATGCATATGTGTGTATATATAAGTATGCATATGCGAGTACATATATATAAGTATGTATATGTGTGTGTATATATATGTATGTATATATGTATGTATATGTGTGTGTATATATGTATGTATATGTGTATGTATATGTGTGTGTATGTGTGTGTATATATGTAGAGTGGGGAGAAGAAGACCAGATTATAAGATGAAAGTTGAGAATATTTATATTCATGCATCTTTAAACTTATAAAAACACACACACACACACACACACACACACACACACAATGCATACACACAATGCATACACACATATATGTACATTGTTTACATACACATATGCATACACATATGTACATTATATATACGTGCATACACACACATATGTATGTACATTATATATGTGTATGTTTATACACAGTTATACATGTATGCAATTGTACAGATACATATGTACATATATACACACACACATGTATATGTACATTATATACATATATATACACACACATACACTATGTAAGGTTTAAGATTTAACAGATATTTTGACAGTGTGAAATGGTTAGAATTTGTAATGGAAACCTTGACTACAGTGTGCCTTAAATAGAACAAATAATTAACTACCCCCTACCCCACCCCCTACCAGACTTAACCCCGATCCTGCCACCAAAGGTGGGGAAACATTTAAAACATTTCCATCACCAAGAGTACTTTACCCAAATTTATTCAACTATTATAGTTATCTGCATTGCGGCAACTGCATTTCCAACTTTCAAATGTCCCCAATACTTCTCAAGTCAACCAATCTCAAGAGAGAAAGCGAGAGAGAAAGCGAGAGAAAGAGAGAAAGAGAGATAGAGAGATAGAGAGAAAGCGAGAGAGAAAGAGAGAAAGAGATAGAGAGATAGAGAGAAAGAGAGAGATATAGAGAAAGAGAGAGATATATAGAGAAAGAGAGAGATATAGAGAAAGAGAGAGAGAGAGAAAGAAAGAAAGAGAGAGTGTGCATGTGTGCGTGAAGACTACAAAACAAGTGTAGTATTCAATGCAATGTGGGGTGCAGAGTAGATATATTAATGATGTGGAGATTTGACCACAAGCTCTACTTCATTAATGTGTATGTATGTGTATGTATGTGTGTGTGTTTGTGTGTATATATATATATATATATATATATCCCACCCCCTCCCACTGCAAAAAAAAAAACAAAAAAAAAAAAACACCACCCAGCCCACACTAAAGTGGTTGTGTAGGCGCCATGGAAAAAAAAGCACCCAGCATTCACTGTAAACAAGGTTGGTGTTAGGAAGAGCATCCAGCTGTAGAAATCAAGCCAGAATCAGTTCCCACAACAGGACAACCTGTCTAACCCATGCTAGTGTGGAAGAACGGACGTTAAACGGTGGTGGTGATGATGATGATGACTAACTATATATATATATATATATATATATATATATATATATATATATATATGCAATGAAGGAGGTGTGGTAAGGAACCAGGTGGACCATAACACCAGAGTACTAGATACTTTGGGTAGTAGAGTGGGTAATAGTCCAGAATTAGCCATCGAAACGGCTTGAGCTCTGCCGTCGGGGTCCTGAACCTTTTCCTATATATATATATAGTTGCCTTTTAATCCAAATGGATAACAATAACATCAATATGCAACCAGTACTTGTAGACTGATATTGTATTGAAACATGTGTTAAAGAATGAACTTGGATTAAATTCTTCACTTCTAATCTATACTTCACACCTATTTGTTTTCTTTATACATTTAAATATATATACATACATACACACACACACATACAGGGTGTCCCAAAAATGTATACACACTGATTACCTGTACAGGCAATATTTATTAGGATGCCAAGCCTTTCCCAAAAATAAAATGATTTACAGACAATTGAATTGTATGTAAACACCCGGAAATGTTTACATAATTTAAATAATTCATATAAAACAGAATTTATTTTGGTGCATCCTTCAAAGATTTTGTTGTGTATACATTTTTGGAGGACACCTTGTGTATATATATATATATAACTGATTGGTTTTGGCCAGGCCATGTCTATGATAGCACCATATATATATATATATATATATATATATATATATATATATATTATATATATAAAGGTGGAATCAGTTTGAAAGTGGTTAAAATATTACTTGATATTTGTGGGGTTGAAGATTATGGTTATTTCATAAAGAGTCAGGACCTGATGGCTGAGCTATATATATATATATATATATATATATATATATATATATATATATATATGGAGGCACATGGCTTAGTGGTTAGAGCATTGGCCTTGCAATCGAAAGGTTGTGAGTTCAATTCTCAGACCGGGTGATGTGTTGTGTCCTTGAGCAAGACACTTTATTTCACATTGCTCCAGTTTACTCAGCTGCAGAAATGAGATGATAGGGACTGGGGTCCCTATCATTCCACTGCAAAGTGGTCGTGGAGGTGCCACAGCAAAAAAGCACCCAGCACTCACTGTAAATGAGGTTGGTGTTAGGAAGGGCATCCAGCTGTAGAAATCAAGCCAGAATCAGTTCCCGTCCCACCCTTGCAAGCAGGGAAAAGTGGACGTAAAATGAAATGATGATGATGATGATATGAGTCCCACCCTTGCAAGCGGGGAAAAGCAGATGTAAAATGATGAAAATATTCAAAACCCCGACAGCTGAGCTCCGGCCGTTTTGACAGCTAGATTCAAACTAAGCCACTAGTATTAGAACGGCCAAAATCTAGTTGAAGTTATTAAGGGGTACAGTCCATATATAGGCATGCAATCAAAGCAAAAAAAATCTTAAAAGTTTGTTTTTCCATGCTTGCATGGGTTAGATGGGTTGTCCACATTATGAGATGAGTCTGGCCAGTTGGCTGTGCCGTAACTTGCTCAAACAGAACAGTAATTTGGCTGAGATTTTTACCACTGGATGCCCTTCCTCACACCAAACTACGTTTACAGTGATGGGCAGCAAATTGGCAGAGTCGTTAGAACATCTGATAGAATGCTTTGTAGCATTTATTCCAGCTCTATTCTCAGTTCAAATCTCACTGAGGTCAACTTTGCCTTTCAACCTTTCATGGTTGATGAAAAAAAAAAAAAAAAAAAAAAAAAAAAAAAATGTTAAAGTGCCAATCTAGTACAGGGGTCAATTCTTTCTCTATATCTTTTTCACTTCTATTCTCTCTCAAACTCTTTATCTGCTGTGTTCAGACCTAGAGAGAGGGAGATGGGCTCCCTCAGGTTTTAAAATGATCAAGAAATGCTGCATGTTGTAAACCCATAAGGCATTAGGGCATCTCTACGACGGCATCAGGAGTTACCATACCATACATACATACATACATACATAGACAACATTAATATTTTTTTAAATGTAAGTGGGTGTTTGAAATATCAAATTCTTTTTAGCCTCAACTAATGTGTGTTTGGGTGGTATTACGAGACTCACATATCAGAGATGAGGGGGGGGGGGTTTAAGGCTACAAGTGAAAATGCATTCCATTCCTCTCTCTGTCACACACACACACACAGATATATGCTCTCTCTCACACACAAATATATGTTATCATGACTTATATTCGTCTCGGGCCACCTCCCCTTCAACCCACCACCATCAAGTACCCCATTTTTAAAAATGAAAGATTAAAAAATTATGTATATATATATATACACACACAAATATATATCAGCATATCTGTGTGTGTATGAGTGTATATACACTATACATATATATATTTGCATATATCATATATATATACTATATATATATATACGTATATATATCAGTATATATTATATATATACTATATATCAATATATATATTCACACAAATATATTTATCTATATAGTGTGTATGTATATATATATATATATATATACACACACACACACACATGCATATACACACATATCAATGTGTATCAGTATTTTGGCAGTGGAATTATCACAGAAACTAAGACAAATAGAGAAACAGCTGGTTGGGTTAGTGATATAGGAATATGATATATCTAGAGAGAGTAATGAAGAAATGGTATTGGTGGTGCTGATGGTGGTAGTAGTAGTAGTAAAAAGAGTGAGAGAGGAGGAGAGAGGAGAGAAACGAGAGAAGAGGAGAGAAACGAGAGAAGAGGAGAGGAGAGAAGAGGAGAGAGGAGGAGAGAGAGAGGAGAGAAACGAGAGAGAGAGAGAGAAAGAGACGAGAAGAGAGAGAAGAGAAGAGAAGAGAGAGAAGAGAAGAGAAGAGAGAGAAGAGAAGAGAAGAGAGAGAAGAGAAGAGAAGAGAAGAGAAAGAAGAGAAGAGAAGAGAAAGAAGAGAAGAGAAGAGAAAGAAGAGAAGAGAAGAGAAAGAAGAGAAGAGAAGAGAAAGAAGAAGAGAAGAGAAAGAAGAAGAGAAGAGAAAGAAGAAGAGAAGAGAAAGAAGAAGAGAAGAGAAAGAAGAAGAGAAAGAAAGAAGAAGAGAAAGAAAGAAGAAGAGAAAGAAAGAAGAAGAGAAAGAAAGAAGAAGAGAAAGAAAGAAGAAGAGAAAGAAAGAAGAAGAGAAAGAAAGAAGAAGAGAAAGAAAGAAGAAGAGAAAGAAAGAAGAAGAGAAAGAAAGAAGAAGAGAAAGAAAGAAGAAGAGAAAGAAAGAAGAAGAGAAAGAAAGAAGAAGAGAAAGAAAGAAGAAGAGAAAGAAAGAAGAAGAGAAAGAAAGAAGAAGAGAGAGAAAGAAGAAGAGAGAGAAGAGAGAGAAGAGAGAGAAGAGAGAGAAGAGAGAGAAGAGAGAGAAGAGAGAGAAGAGAGAGAAAGAAAGAAAGAAGAGAAAGAAAGAAAGAAGAGAAAGAAAGAAAGAAGAGAAAGAAAGAAAGAAGAGAAAGAAAGAAAGAAGAGAAAGAAAGAAAGAAGAGAAAGAAAGAAAGAAGAGAAAGAAAGAAGAGAAAGAAGAGAAAGAAAGAAGAGAAAGAAAGAAAGAAGAGAAAGAAAGAAAGAAGAGAAAGAAAGAAAGAAGAGAAAGAAAGAAAGAAGAGAAAGAAAGAAAGAAGAGAAAGAAAGAAAGAAGAGAAAGAAAGAAGAGAAAGAAAGAAAGAAGAGAAAGAAAGAAGAGAAAGAAAGAAAGAAGAGAAAGAAAGAAGAGAAAGAAAGAAGAGAAAGAAAGAAAGAGAAAGAAAAAGAAAGAAAGAAAAAGAAAAAGAAAGAAAGAGAAAGAAAGAGAAAGAAAGAGAGAGAAAGAAGAGAGAAAGAAGAGAGAGAGAAAAAGAAGAGAGAGAGAAAGAAGAGAAAGAGAAAGAAAGAGAAAGAAGAGAAAGAAGAGAAAGAAGAGAAAGAAAGAGAAAGAAGAGAATGAGAAAGAACAAGAGGGAAAGCGAGTGCGCCAGAGAGAAAAAGGTGAACAAAAGAAAGTGCCAGAGAAAGAAAGAAAGTGCCAGAGAAAGAAGAAGAGATGAGAAATAGAAAAACATGTAAAACTTACCCATTTGTGATATCAAATAAAGTTTGACAGTACTTCTCTTAGATTTTACAATTGTTGTAGGAATGGCTCGACATGATAACTACACAAGATAGAAAATATACAGAAACTAATATGTGTATAGTGTAGAGTGTGTCTAGTGTAGAGTGTGTCTAGTGTAGAGTGTGTCTAGTGTAGAGTGTGTCTAGTGTAGAGTGTGTCTAGTGTAGAGTGTGTCTAGTGTAGAGTGTGTCTAGTGTAGAGTGTGTCTAGTGTAGAGTGTGTCTAGTGTAGAGTGTGTCTAGTGTAGAGTGTGTCTAGTGTAGAGTGTGTCTAGTGTAGAGTGTGTCTAGTGTAGAGTGTGTCTAGTGTAGAGTGTGTCTAGTGTAGAGTGTGTCTAGGGTAGAGTGTGTCTAGGGTAGAGTGTGTCTAGGGTAGAGTGTGTCTAGGGTAGAGTGTGTCTAGGGTAGAGTGTGTCTAGGGTAGAGTGTGTCTAGGGTAGAGTGTGTCTAGGGTAGAGTGTGTCTAGGGTAGAGTGTGTCTAGGGTAGAGTGTGTCTAGGGTAGAGTGTGTCTAGGGTAGAGTGTGTCTAGGGTAGAGTGTGTCTAGGGTAGAGTGTGTCTAGGGTAGAGTGTGTCTAGGGTAGAGTGTGTCTAGGGTAGAGCGTGTCTAGGGTAGAGCGTGTCTAGGGTAGAGCGTGTCTAGGGTAGAGCGTGTCTAGGGTAGAGCGTGTCTAGGGTAGAGCGTGTCTAGGGTAGAGCGTGTCTAGGGTAGTGCGTGTCTAGGGTAGTGCGTGTCTAGGGTAGTGCGTGTCTAGGGTAGTGCGTGTCTAGGGTAGTGCGTGTCTAGGGTAGTGCGTGTCTAGGGTAGTGCGTGTCTAGGGTAGTGCGTGTCTAGGGTAGTGCGTGTCTAGGGTAGTGCGTGTCTAGGGTAGTGCGTGTCTAGGGTAGTGCGTGTCTAGGGTAGTGCGTGTCTAGGGTAGTGCGTGTCTAGGGTAGTGCGTGTCTAGGGTAGTGCGTGTATAGGGTAGTGCGTGTATAGGGTAGTGCGTGTATAGTGTAGTGTGTGTATAGTGTAGTGTGTGTATAGTGTAGTGTGTATATAGTGTAGTGTGTATAGTGTAGTGTGTATAGTGTAGAGTGTATAGTGTAGTGTGTAATGTGTATGGCATGGTGTGTGAGTACATGTGTGGAGTATGTGGTGTGTGTGCGTGCATTTGTGCGTGTTAATGAGTAGACTGGAGTAAAAAGTGTATGAGTATTAATGATTGGACTGGAGTGTAATGTGCTGCGTTAATGTGTGGACTGGAGTAAAAAGGAGTCACACAATCTTTAAAAGACCCTAAATTAACTTGCCCTAATTACTCTATATACTCAATTATAAGCCAATCCCTTTTTTATTTGAGAAATAGGACAGAATCCAAACCCCATTTATAAGCCATGGTGGCTAATCAACAGACGACAGTTTTGAAATTCTCATGAGTGGAGAATATATTTATGAAGTTTTAATATTTTGATATTTGAAATGTTTTAAGAGTCATTTAGAGTATAGTTTTTATTTCACTTCTTTATGTAATGAGTTACCATTTTCTGATTGTTTTCAAGGTCACATTCATTAAAAACATCAAATATAATAGCAAATATGTCACCTCGAAAGTGAAAAACTGGTGTAATATCCACCTACAAAGTGAAACTGGTGTAATATTCTAAAGTGTAAACTTTGGTAATATTCCAAAGTGTAAACTTTGGTAATATTCCAAAGTGTAAACTTTGGTAATATTCCAAAGTGTAAACTGGTGTAATATTTCAAAGTGAAACTGGTGTAATATTTCAAAGTGAAACTGGTGTAATATTTCAAAGTGAAACTGGTGTAATATTCACCTCCAAAGTGAAACTGGTGTAATATTTCAAAGTGAAACTGGTGTAATATTCCAAAGTGTAAACTGGTGTAATATTCCAAAGTGAAACTGGTGTAATATTTCAAAGTGAAACTGGTGTAATATTTCAAAGTGAAACTGGTGTAATATTTCAAAGTGAAACTGGTGTAATATTCACCTCCAAAGTGAAAAACTGGTGCAATATCCACCTCCAAAGTGAAACTGGTGTAATATTCACCTCCAAAGTGAAAAACTGGTGTAATATTCACCTCCAAAGTGAAACTGGTGTAATATTCCAAAGTGAAACTGGTGTAATATTCACCTCCAAAGTGAAACTGGTGTAATATTCACCTCCAAAGTGAAAAACTGGTGTAATATTCACCTCCAAAGTGAAAAACTGGTGTAATATTCACCTCCAAAGTGAAAAACTGGTGTAATATTCACCTCCAAAGTGAAAAACTGGTATAATATTCTCCTCCAAAGTGAAACTGGTGTAATATTCACCTCTAAAGTGAAACTGGTGCGCAACATTCATCTCCAAAGTGAAACTATTTTAGCGCCTCATTTACATATAATTTTTAAGTTGGTGAAATCAAAATATTGACCTCGAAGACAAGTCCTCTTCCCTATTTTACCATCAATATTTTGTCACATTTCTCGGCATATATACAAGTATATACAATATTTACTTTACATAAATTATCAAAAGATTTGCAATTTATGTAAACAGAATTATCTGAAACTAAATCTAATAAAATTTCTTTTAATTAAATTTAAGAAAAAAATATAGTTTGAAAGAAAACTAGAGATCACTGCTCCAATACTATGGGCATGTGGTTAGAATGTCTCAGGAAAGAATCACTGGACAGATTTATGGGCAAAACTAACTGACAGGAGACCCAAGGGTAGACTCCGAGTAAGATGGTTGGATAACATCCATGGGCTCAGCTCCAGGTAGAGCCACTACTTCTCTGAATTGTGAGATCACAGCTCCGATACTATGGGCATGTGGTTAGAATGTCTCAGGAAAGAATCACTGGACAGATTTATGGGCAAAACTAACTGACAGGAGACCCAAGGGTAGACTCCGAGTAAGATGGTTGGATAACATCCATGAGCTTAGCTGGTCTTGCTTGGGGATCCAGCCAGATCAGTTGGAGACAATTGCTTCTGTCAGGACCCACTGAAAGGAGTGTTTGGGGACTCTCCCCATGACCCTCAAAGGAATAAGTGGGCAAAGAAGAAGAAAACTTAAAATTTTTCTAAATATGAAAGAATATTTGAACACTTTAGCATTTAAACTGGCCATATCCAGCCAGAATTCTCTCACCTCTTTATTCAAACCAGCTGTAAATGGCTGCTCATACAGATGTTAAGGTATTGTTCTCAAAATAAATGACATGAAAATCTCATAATTATGTAAAATGAAGCCTTTATCACAAAAATACGGTAGTAAGTATAGAATAAATTAAATGCTAAAGGGTTAAATTAAATAATATCTGCTGCTTACCCCATCACATTTGTCTTTACAAAAACCGAAATTACATTTGACCTCTAGAGGAGTTTGACTGGATTCTTCTAAAGGTAATTTGAATGTTGGACTCCAAGACACATAGCCAGCCACATTGAAACCAGAACCTTTAGGTATAACTGGTCCATTTCCACACCTGAGAAAGATAAAGAACATGTATAAGATAAAGAAACATATATACACATTACCAAAGGTTTCTGGATCCCAGACAATAATAATATATGTCTGGATTGGTCTTCAGACAGATGTTATCTGACGACCAATCCAGACGGTTTCTGGGATCCAGAAACCTTTGGTAATGTAGTAGTTATATTTTGTGTTCATTTTCTAATTTCTGTTCTATATATAGAGCACTCTTTTTTCCTTTGCTTTTCCTCCGAATTACCTAACATATATACACACATACATAAAATTCAATTAATTCACTACAAAACTACATAACACGAATACGGGAGTTAGTGATGACACAGGACAGACTTGGCGTTACACAGTAATACAGAAGACCTGACTTACCACAGGTCCAAGCCAAAGCTGAAGCATATAGACAGTATGCCCTACCTTCCATTGTAAAGTGATCGTGTAGGTGTCAACAAAAAGTACCCAGTATTCACTGTAAATGAGGTTGGTGTTACAAAGGGCATCCAGCTGTAGAAACCAAGCCAGAATCAGTTCTGAATGAGCACACCACATACACTACACTACAACCACACACACACCATATCTCAACCACACCACTACCACCACACCACCACTACCTTAACACCCACACATCAAACCACCATCACACTGCATCACATACACCACACCACTACCACATCATTTTACGTCCGCTTTTCCCTGCTTGCAAGGGTGGGACGGGAACTGATTGTGGCTTGATTTCTACAGCTGGATGCCCTTCCTAACACCAACCTCATTTACAGTGAGTGCTGGGTGCTTTTTTGCCGTGGCACCTTCACGCCAACTTTGTAGTGGAATGATAGGGACTCCAGTCCTATGATCTCATTTCTACAGCTGAGTAAACTGGAGCAATGTGAAATAAAGTGTCTTGCTCAAGGAAACAACATCACCCGGTCTGAGAATTGAACTCACAACCTTTTGATTGCAAGCTCAATTCTCTAACCACTAAGCTATGTGCCTCCATTTACACACATGTAAATACAGTTTAGAAATACCGTAAACTTTGAGACTCACCCATTATTAAGAATGGCAATTTTAGACTGTCTGTAGTCCACTAAACACCAGATGGGAGTGATACCTTTCGCTGCTGTCCGAGAATCTGAAATAAAACAAATAATAATACTTCTTCCACTTATTCCTGAGAGGTTCGTGGGGGCAGAGTCCTCAAACTCCTTCCAATGGGTCCCGTCTAAAGTCTGTCCTGAGTCAGGAGTCTCAACAGGCCACTGCGTTTCCATGGCCTGAAGTGAGAGTATAATACTCCCCCTGGACAGGATGCCTGTCCACTACAAGGTTAAATCTCCAGCTATTACAGGCACTCATTTTCAGCTGAGTATACTGGAGCAACGTGAAATGAAGTGTTTTGCTCAAGGAACACAACACACAACCCATCAGGCCACTGCTTAACCCGGTTTCCGTGGCCTGAAGTGACCGAGTAGGAGACTCCCTTCTGGACAGGATGCCAGTCCATTACAGGGTTAAACCCCCAGCTATTGCTGGTTCTCATTTTCAGCTGAGTATACTGGAGCAACATGAAATAAAGTATTTTGCTCTCAAGAACACAACACACAAGTCGAACCCATGACAAGTCAAAAACACTTACCACTAAGCCACAGACCATCACAACACACAACCCAGTCCAGGAATTTAATCCACAACAATCATAAGTCCAACACCCTAACCACTAGGCCACACTGTCACACAACACAACCCATGACATGATTCTAAGTCCAACACCCTAACCACTAGGCCACACAGTCACAACACAACCCATGACATGATTCTAAGTCCAACACCCTAACCACTAGGCCACAGTCACAACACAACCCATGACATGATTCTAAGTCCAACACCCTAACCACTAGGCCACAACTCCACATGATTAGAACCTGGTAAAAAGAAATACAAAGAGAAATCAATAAATATGTTTGATACTTAACCAATAAGCATAGCAGTGAGGGTGACCAGTGCCCAGTTTCCCTCTACTTCGTACCGTATCGACATTACAATAGAGTCAGACTCACTGACAGCGTCATTCATCAAAACATTTCCAATGTTTGAAAAGTTGGACAACGTCGAAGAATCTGGCCAGGGTTTCTTTTCTCTAATGAAAAAAATAATGGTTTCTGGTTTAGACACAAAGTCAACAATTTGGTCGAAGGGGGAAGTTGATTGAATAGACCCCAGTGCATGACTGGTACTTTATTTTATCGACCCCGTGAGGATGAAAGGCAAAGCTAACTTCAACGGGATTAATAATCGTTTGATTTAGGCACAAGGCCAACAATTTTTTGTGTGTGTGGGGGGGGGGGGGATTAAATCGACCCCTGTGTATTAGTGGTGTATTTTATCGATCTCACTGATTTTGACCAAGGTGTAGGGGTCACGACATAGAAAATAAACAGTACTCACTGTAAATGAGGTTAGCGTTTGGAAAGGTTTCCAGCTGTTAAAGCGAAACCAAAATCAGTTCTGTATGAGCAAGACATGGTCACCTGACCTGGCATTGCCCACAATAGGATAACTTGTCTAACCCATGCTAGCGTAGAAAAATGGACATTAAATGGTGATTATATATATATATATATGTTATGTGTGTGAGAGAGTCCCGGGTTCAATCGAGGTAAAGTACTCAATACATTAGTAGAGTATATACAAAATATAATAGAAATAGCTTCTATGGGACTAGAACTGTTTCATTCGAAGGAAATCATTAGAAAAGCCCTGATGATTTCCTTCAAATGAAAGTTCTAGTCCTGTAGAAACTATTTCTATATCATTCTGTTGACAAAGGGTTTCTCCCTACAAACGAAAGGCCAGTTATATGACGCCTGTGTGAGATGGGCAGCAACTGCAGAGGATATGCGACGGCTGGAGAGAAATGAATCAAGCATGCTCCGTTGGATGTGCAATGTCAATGTGTGTGAATGACCAAGTATAGACGAGTTGAAAAAGAAACTGGGTATAAGAGGGATAAGTTGTGGTGTGCAGGAGAGAAGACTGCAATGGTATGGACATGTGATGCGCATGGAGGATGACCGCTGGGTAAAGAAGTGCCAAGAAATCCCAGTAGAAGAAAGACGCAGTAGAGGAAGACCACAAAAATCATGGGCAGAGGTGGTGAGGGCTGACTTCAGATCGCTGAAGCTCACGGAGATGATGACGAAGGACAGTGACGATGGAGACATGCTGTGCTGAATAGGACCCGTCCCACCCTTGCAAGCAGGAAAAAGCAGACATATGATGATATATATAAGAATCAAATACACCACTTGACCAATATACTAATATGTATAGATAATATAGATATAACAAACCTGTTGGTATAAACATCAACACTGGTAGACTCATTCAGTAGAGGAGAGGGACAGATGACACTCCTGGCTTGTGTTTGATCAATAGCATCACTCCTTCCCTCTGGCACATATATTTCTATTTGGTAGTGACCAGTTGTTTCCCCCTGCTAAGAAAGAAACACCACCAGGGGTCAGAAGGTTAATTTATGAGTTTTATTTATTTAGTTTATGTATCATATACAGGGTGTCCCCCAAAAATGTATACACACTTCAATATTCTAATAAATGTGTGTATGCATTCTTGGGGGACACCCTGTATTTGTGGCTGAAGTTTTGGTGGCAGGAGGTTATTGTGGCTGAGGGAAGGAAGGGAGGGAGGGAGAATGTAGACTGTGCGCGCGTGCGTGTGCCCCAACTCTTGAAGGAGTTGGGGCGCCATAGAGATGTAGAGTGTGCCTTGGCCATTTATAAACCTGGTGGAGCCCATCTTTTCAGAGACAGACAGACAGAGAGACAGACCACATACGCATGTTTAACCATTTAGCATTGAAACCGGCCATATCTGCCCAGAATTTTCACCTCTTCCTGTTCAAACCGGCCGTAACTAGCCACACATACTGATGTTAAGGTCTTGTTTTCAAAGTAAATATCATCATCAAAGTCTCAGATTCGATGTGAATAATATGAGAAAGTCTTTACTGTGAAAATACAATAGTAGATATAGAGTAATGTGAATGTTATGTGAATAATATGATAAAGTCTTTACTGTGAAAATACAATAGTAGATATAGAGTAATGTGAATGTTATGTGAATAATTGTGTGAGATAAAGTCTTTACTGTGAAAATACAATAGTAGATATAGAGTAATGTGAATGTTATGTGAATAATTGTGTGAGAAAGTCTTTACTGTGAAAATACAATAGTAGATATAGAGTAATGTGAATGTTATGTGAATAATTGTGAGATAAAGTCTTTACTGTGAAAATACAATAGTAGATATAGAGTAATGTGAATGTTATGTGAATAATTATGCGAGATAAAGTCTTTACCATGAAAATACAATAGTAAATATAGAGTAATGTGAATGTTATGTGAATAATTATGTGAGATAAAGTCTTAACTGTGAAAATACAGTAGTAGATATAGAGTAATGTGAATGTTATGTGAATAATTATGTGAGATAAAGTCTTTACTGTGAAAATACAATAGTAGATATAGAGTAATGTGAATGCTAAGGGGTTAAATACACACAAAAACACACACAAACATAGATATACACAGCCTTAATATAAACCAACAATACTTACCATAGCTATACAGTGTTGTTTACCATCTCCGGTCAGTTTAAACTGGAGACGGTAGACAGCCAGACCAATCTCATTGAGATAATATTTACGTTTATGTTGACAGAGGGCAAATGGCTGGGTATTGGTGTGGTCAGCCAGAACAATGACGTCCCCTTCTTCTGTAAGGTTGCCAGGACAGGACTGGGTCACTACAAAATTAAATGGCGAGAGTGTAGTGAGGCTAACATGGAGAGTGTGGGGGCTAACATGGAAAGTGTGTAGGGCCAAACATGGAGAGTGTGTGGTGTATTTTGAAAAGGGGGGGTATCTTTATGCGTGTAGTAGAGGAGTAACATGTGTGTGTGTGTGGAGGCATGTGGCCTAGTGGTAAGAGTGTTGGACTTACAATCATAACATCGTGGGTTCGATTCCTGGGTTGTGTGTTGTGTTCTTGAGCAAAACACTTCATTTCACGTTGCTCCAGTAAACTCAGCTGAAAATGAGTACCAGCAATATATGTGGGTTTAACCCTGCAATAGACTGGCGCCCTGTCCAGGGTGGAGTTTTGTACTCTGTCGCTTCATGCCATAATGCATGGAAAATCTATGTCCTCTAACTACCAAGGTACAACGTCAAACCACTCTAGCACATTACTATAACTAGCTATTTAAAAAATAAATAGATAAAAAGAAAAAGAAAAATGGGGAATATATACATAAATATACATATATATATATATACATATATATATATATATTTGGGTGATATTATATTGCCAGAAATAATAAAACTCACTTTTTGGTTTGGGCTGGTTTTCACTTCCATATATTTTATATCTATCCCTATAGTTAATTTAACTAGCAATCAATCTTTTATCATCGATTGACCAACAGTTATATATATATATATAGTCTCCCAGAGTTCTTTTGTCACACACCTGTCATCAGTGATACTATTGTTTCTTCCTGTTGTATTGTAATGTTTACTTATTCTATTTTTCAATTATTTATTGTTAAAAGATAGGGAGATCCACTTCATGGTACAACAACCAAACAAAGGCCCTAAGAAAGATTAAAGTGGTAGAAAAGCCAGGATCTACTATAAAATCCCTGATCAGTAAACCTTAACCCTTTAAGAAAACCCAAATTAGGGAAGCAACTGAAATAGAACCAAGAAAACCGAAGTAGAACAGAAAACCTGAATGGAACAACAACAACCATACAAATACACACTAGTGACCAAAGATAAGATACAAACACGAACACATACCAAACAGAAAACGCGCATAGAAACACATTCGGAAATCGAGACAATAAATAAATAAACAATTGAATAAGTAAACATTACAATACAACGGGAGGAAACAATAATATCACTGATGATGTCACAGGTGTGTGATGAAAGAAATCAGACTATATATATATATATTAACAATTGGTCAACCAATGATAAACATTGCCAGCTAAATTAACTATAGGGATGTAGACTATACAGAAGCGAAAACCAACCCAACCCAAACTGTTTTAATATATATTTCTGGAAATATAACAATATGACTCTTCCCAAATATAATTTGTTTGGACAAATATAAAAAAAACGTTGCAAACAAAGTTCGGATCTTGCTGTCGAAACATCTGGATCTCAGCCGTCGGGAGTCCTGACTTTTCCTTATATATATATATACATACATACACCCCCCCCCCCACACACACAGCAACCTGTGTTTATAGAAGTGGGGAAATATATATATATATATAACACTGTCGTGTGTTCGTGACATCTTGGGGAGTTGGGCTACCGTTATCTTTTACTCTGGTATGGCTCAGCTGTCCACCCCTTTCGCCTGCCTTTTATTGTATTTAGTCCCAGTTGTGCATGCTACCTGCTTGTGATTTTTTTCTTGTTTTTCCCCTTTCCCCTTCTTTTATATATTATATTATATTATATTTGTTTATGCTTTCGTTCTGTAAGAATTGTATTATATTTCTTTTTATAAGAAGTATAATACAATTTTAAGGGCAGTGGATTGGCAGTATCAGTAGAGAGTCGGACACCATGCTTTGCAACAGAGTCACGGCCCTTTACGCTCTGAGTTCAAATCCCGCCGAGGTTAACTTTACCTTTCATCCTTACGGGGTCGATAAAATAAAGTACCAGTAATGCACTGGGATAATTGCTGGCCTTGTGCCAAAAGTAGAAACAATGATATTTCTTTTTATACAAAATAAAATTTAAATCTTCTATAATACTTAGATACAACAATACAATAAAAATATTGCAAATGAGAGGTGTCATCTACCTTTAATATCTACTCACCTATTACGATATTTTTCTCTTTATTCATCGGCAATGCCTGGAATAAAGAAGCAAATATATAAATTGAGCCAGATCAATACCTCTACGCACTGCACCGTCCCCTTCCCTCTCTTTAAAACTATAGAAACCTTTTAGCCTACTAAAAACGAACCAAAATGTTCAACAAAATATCGTATTTTTCCAGGTATTCTGTGCAGTTTTTTTTTGTCACGTTTTGTTTTATTTTGGGAGGTTCGTCTTACCGAGATGTCAAGTGATGGCCGTGAGGGTGCTTGGTTGTTTCAGAACCTTAGCCTCGCCATCACCTGGTCTTACCGAGGTGTCAATTGATGCTCCTGGTGAGGGTGCTTGGTTGTTTCAGAACCTTAGCCTTGCCATCACCTGGCCTTACCGAGATATCAGGTGATGCTCCTGGTGAGGGTGCTTGGTTGTTTCAGCACCTTAGCCTTGCCATCACCTGGCCTTACCGAGATATCAGGTGATGCTCCTGGTGAGGGTGCTTGGTTGTTTCAGAACCTTAGCCTCGCCATCACCTGGCCTTACCGAGATATCAGGTGATGCTCATGGTGAGGGTGCTTGGTTGTTTCAGAACCTTAGCCTCGCCATCACCTGGCCTTACCGAGGTGTCAATTGATGGTCCTGGTGAGGGTGCTTGGTTGTTTCAGCGCCTTAGCCTCGCCATCACCTGGCTTTACCGAGGTGTCAATTGATGCTCCTGGTGAGGGAGTTTGGTTGTTTCAGCGCCTTAGCCTCGCCATCACCTGGCTTTACCGAGGTGTCAATAGATGCTCCTGGTGAGGGAGTTTGGTTGTTTCAGCGCCTTAGCCTCGCCATCACCTAGCTTTACCGAGGTGTCAATAGATGCTCCTGGTGAGGGAGTTTGGTTGTTTCAGCGCCTTAGCCTCGCCATCACCTGGCTTTACCAAGGTGTCAATTGATGGTCCTGGTGAGGGTGCTTGGTTGTTTCAGCACCTTAGCCTCGCCATCACAGGCGGTAATGCTGACAGCAAGTTAGCTTACCTGAAAAATGTCCAATAACTTCTGCCATGTGGAGTGTGACAGATTGACACACGTGGGTGTTGAATTGATCAGTTTGTATTTCTCTCGCTTTGATATATTTTATAAGGTTCCTAGCAATAATTAATTGATTATATGTTTAGGGCTTTCGAGACGTTTGGGGGAGTCGGGCCGCTGACTGCGAGGTTCCTCTCTGCACTGGCGGCTCGCCTAATAGAAGTAACTGGCGAATCTCGCGAGAGCGTTTGGCTGTTTCAGCGCATCAGCCTCGCCATCACCCGAGGCAACGCTGCGAGTGTGCTGCTGGCTTGCCTCAAAAATCATTAGAGAGGTTGCCCAGTACTCGCGACGCTGCTGTTGACCACCGAGTCCATTGTAACGATCAAGCCGCCTCCCCCCTTCAAAAATGAAGGAGAGGCGGTCTTCCTCTGTGTAATAGCCATGGTAAAAGAGGCTATATGGTGGACGCGTCTGAAAGGGCTGAGGTCGGACACCTTTCTCTCCGGCCAACAACTGGTCCTTTTCTTCCGATACCATTTCGGAAGAAGGATCAGGATGGAGAGAGAGGTGCTCCACTCCAGCCAGTTTTATGAAAGGTGGGTGAAAGTTGCGAGAATGGCCCGTGTGAATGGGCCTTCTCTCTACCTCAGCCTGTAGGTGGAACAGAAAGGGAGCACCCTCTCTTTGTGCTCCCGTGGAGAAGGGTCGCACACTTTTTTTCGAGGGTGTGTGTGACCCCAAAACGATCCCTCCCTATTGAGGACCTTATTATTTTGTTTGTTATATTTTTCTTACTCGATTTTTATGTAAACTCCCCCCACCCATGTACATGTCCCTTTCTTTTGTGCCCTAGTGGCAAATAAACAGAAATCTGTCTTTTGCTCTGGTGTTGGCTCCGTTGTTCACCCCTTCCTTTACATTTTCTTTAATATTCTAACATTAAAAGAATTATCTTTCTGAAAGAATCGCGCGCTATTTATAATGTTGTCTAAGTATTTGTAATGTTATTTATGTATATATTTAAAACATTTGTTGTTATTCTACTGTAAATTTATTTATATGCTCTGTTTAAATTTTCATTCTGAAAGAATTGCAAACGATTTGTAATGTATTTATTATATGTTTTGTAATGTAAATGCTGTCAACATCCTCAACAATACTAGTGTTTTTTATGACCAAGTGTAACCCAATTGTTCCGCCGCCATAAATAGTGCCTTTGCTTACTACACACAGCTGTATAAAAATATAATACTTAGAGAACGGAAACAAACGATATATACTCATAAACGCATAAAAGACATTAAAAAAAAAAACAAAAGAAAAAAAAGCGAAGAAAAAAAAAGGGGGCAATTCACCCAAGTGAAACAATCGGCCGCACCTCACATCTTAGAGGTGAACTAAACACTGAAGCAAGCCAATACGCTCGCAGCATTACCAAGGGTGATGGCGAGACTAAGACGCCGAAACAACCAGGCACCCTCACGGGCATCACGTGACACTTCAGTAAGGTGAGTCGCCAGCGATGACAAGAACTTTGCTGTAAATTTATACAATTTTGTTAAAGTTCGACGTTTGCGTAATCCTAACAAATAGACATATCTGTGTATGGCATTTGTGTTCGTAATTTCAAGCTATGTTGTCAGCATATTTGTTTGGCGAAAAAAAAAAAAAAATGAACTTTGCTACTATGAAATTCCATGTACGATACATTGTTTATTTAGATATAATAAAAATTATTGATTTAGTTAAGTATTGAAACTGCGCCCATAAAACAAAACCAAAAAAATTATATTGCCATTATGTGTGGTAAATGGATAGAATAATGGTTTCTGCTTTAGACACAAGTCCAACACTTTTTGGGGACGGAAAGTCAATTAAATTGACTCCAGTTCGTTACTGGTACTTTATTTTATCGACCCCGTAAGGATGACAGGAAAAGCTAACATTATCTTTCATCCTACAGAGTCGATAAAATGTATCCTTATGGGGCCAATAAAATAAAGTACCTCGTTTGTTCGGGATATAACAAATATTTTAATTTTTTATGTCTTTTCTGTCTCTTGTTTTGTTGTTTTATAATCATAGAACTATGAAGTTGATTTTATTGAGAGAGAGAAAGCAAGGGAGAGAGAGAGAGGTACACAGGTATGTGTTAAATCGTAGACGATCAAAAACCAGAGTAATGAACATATTGTCTACAAAAGGAACATGTTTCTATATGCTGATTTATAAAGTGTCCCAAACTATTTCCTTGAGCTCATTAAATTATACGGGATTAACGCGAGTCTTAATTTGATTATATATATATATATATATATATAACGGAGGAAATGTGGTAAGGAACCAGGTGGACCATAACGCACCAATGTACTCAATACTTAGGGTAGTAGAGTGGGTAATAGGAACGAGTAGAACCCCGACGGCTGAGCTCAAGCCGTTTCGTCGGCTAATTCTGGACTAAATTAGCCGTCGAAACGGCTTGAGCTCAGCCGTCGGGGTCCTACTCGTTCCTATATAGATATAAAACCTTTATAATTCACAGTTGTGTTAAATGAATTTGTTATGTTTTTATACACGGTTTAGACATTTGTAATGTTCTGGCGCCATGCTTTGACGCATAGAGTTACGGCCCTTGCCATTCTGAGTTCAAATCCTGCCGAGGTTAACTTACGGGGTCGATAAAATAAAGTACCAGTAATCTACTGGTTTTTGATGGCCTTGTGCTTAAAAGTAGAAACAATTATTTACGCATTTGTAATGTTATGTATACATTTAAAACATTTGCAATCTTATTCTGTCAATTAGTTCAACGTACAGAACGAAAACAATATATACAAATATAAAACGCATAAAAGATTTTAAAAAAACGAAAGGAAAAAAAAGGGTTAACGGAATATTATAAGACAAGCCAATATAGAACCAAAATGTAAGAAATTCAAAACATTTGTATATATACG
Source organism: Eledone cirrhosa (assembly GCA_964016885.1). Lineage (NCBI taxonomy): Eukaryota > Metazoa > Mollusca > Cephalopoda > Octopoda > Eledonidae > Eledone > Eledone cirrhosa. The sequence goes on along the minus strand of OZ024763.1, from coordinate 18,065,502 downwards.
CTACAAGTTATGTACATGTTATGTTTATCGCATATCGAAGTTTTTTTTATATCTTGGTCGATATTTAATCTATATATATAAAACTGTGGTTGTCTGTGTCTATCGATTTTTGGCACACATCTCTTAGAATCTCTCGCGGAATTGCACCGAAATTGCTATACTTGTACATTGAGCCCTAGCGAAGACATCGGAAAAAAAAATATTTCAAATTGACCCACCCTATGTGACGAAATCGAATATAATGTATCGATTTTTGAGCGTAAGTTATCAGTTATTTCCCTTTGTTCTGTTTACATTGAGCGTCTTACGTAAAAAATTACGCTGGCGTTCTCAGCGTTTAAAATGACATTAACACAATACACGAACAGTTGTCGAGCCAGCAAAATATTGACCTGCAAAATTCATCAGTTCGAACACTAAGCTTCCGTTTTGCTTCATTTCCATTTAAAAGCATTTTAAAACAATATTTTTACTTGAAAACAAGTCTATTTAAAGACTACGTAAAACAAGCAAATATTTCAGGCGTGCAGACAGATAGTCGTGCAGAGAGGTGATATAGGCGTGCAGACAGACATAACTGATAATTTAGTTACGCTAATGTTTTTCTCTGCGTTGCAGTGTTTACATTTTCGATCTTTGTTAATAAATAACCAGTGCAGTTTCTATCCCCAGCATCCTCTTTTGTTATAACATTCGGGTTATCGTTATGTTTTCTTAACTTCATAAGGCATATTGTTGGTTGAGGAATATTAATCAAAAACACCACATGCAAGTCTGCACAGTAGACACTACAGTTTTTAAGCCAAGAAAGAAACTTAACATTGTAACTTTAACACAGCTACTGAGCGACCCCGAGCAACGCCGGGCTTTACTGCTAGTAACAGCTAAACTAATCACTATAACTAAATTGACCAAATTTGGCCCCACCCCGCAAATTCAGAAATGCTTCCACCGCCTCTGAGATAAGAACTGGGTTTTATTCACAGTTGTATAAACAACATTACAAATTGCTTACAATTCTTTCAGAATAACATTACAAATATAATGTCGTTGATAAACACAACCAGCCATCGCCAAAAACCTCACAAAAAAAAAAAATTTATTTCAATTACTATTTTTTCAAACTATTTGAAAATTCTAAGCATTAAAAAAAATATATGAAAGTATTAAAATGAGAATTCCTTACCATTACAAGGTGCCCAAGGAGTACCAGTGGTAAAACAGTTGCTGAAAAGATAATGACACCATATCAAACTCCGGTAGATAAGGTTGCATTTAATATATAAAACTTATGGTCCACTCCCACCCACGATACTGATGTACGTAAATTCCGATAATTACGAGGGTAGGCTGAAATGTCCATAGGCTGATTATGAAGGAGTGATGCTAGAGCTGTGAAATCTTGCAAGCATTAATTTCAACACTTAATAACTATCATTTCTTTCAAGGTATGTTGAAAAATAAACCCTATTTGGTCATTCCTCGAGAGTATCTTTGTCAGCCAATAAACCTTCCAGCTGACCCTCGTAGACATTTTTCCAACAGATGTGTTATGGAACTTTCGGGCGGATGAATCACAGAAAACGAGTAACTTACAAGAATTTCCAAATTCATAGCTCGCTATCATTCCATCCTCATACCTGAGGATGGAGTGTCATGGAGTTCTGAACCAGAACCATCTTGTCCTGTCTCTTGCCATTGCCGTACATTCTGCCAAACTTCTTCCTGTCCATTCCTTAATACAATCTGTCCATCTCCTTTTCTGCCGCCCCCTGGCCCTTCTCCCAAGTTTATATTCGTTCAAAATACCCGACAGTTTTATCACACTCGTCTCCAAGACGGATGTCCTCGTAAAAATATTTTACCTTGATTTATAATTTACCTACAAAGTCATACAATTTAAATGGAAGATTGCAGACATTAGTAACATAGCTGGAAATTATTTTATCGACTCCATTAACAGATATAAACTCCTAAAATATTCTCGCGTCTCAAATAATCTTCCCCACCCAAGCTTATTACTATAACTTATAAAATAAATAGGATGGGTTGGGGTCTCAATATGTAAACTAAACTACTAATTCTGGTTTCAAAGAAAAAAGTAATTAACGGAAACAACCTAGAAGAATTACTGACACTTTCATTGCTTATTCCGCACTAATTATTTGGGACCCGAGAGTACAATCAATTACGTACCGTATTTCCCGGCGTCGAAGACTTTGTCCTAAAATAAGTCTAAAAAATCTACCATGCGTCCTGGAGGCCGAAGGTTATTTTTTTTCTTCAAGTTTTTGCTTGTCAAAATAAGGGTACGTCCTCGAAGACGTAGGGTCTTCGACGCCGGGAAATACGGTACATATGTTCTCCAGCCTGCAACGTTAGTCAGTCATTTGGGGGAGTTGGTTCACTGACAGCGAAGTTCTTATCGTTAGCGGCTGGCATTACGCGGTGTCAGGTGTTCCTGGTGTGGGAGCTTGGTTGTTTCAGCACCGTACTCTATCACCCGGCATTGGCGAGGTGTCAGGTGATGCTTGGTTAGGGATTGGGGTCCATTTAATTGTTGCGGTGCAGGAATGGCTCCGTTGGACTATTACTTTAGATAGAACGAGCCTTTGGCTTGAAAAGTTGGGAAGCCTCTAACGTAGACGTGGGCCCGCTATGGTAAATAAGTACTGTCTGATCCCAAATAATAGGGCGGTTGGAATAAGCTGTAGGGGGCGTGGACATTTGCTTACATTCTTATAAGCGGGTGGTTGGAAAACCGGTAATTGTATAGTGTACGTTCGTAAATATGGGGTTTCTTGTAATGTTCTTTTGTCACATATATAATGGGTTGTTTTTTTTTAAATGTAAAATAAGATTATTATTAGGTTCTCCAGCTGATGTATCGATATGAATCACTTACAACAAAATTTCGCCGGAGATAAATTAGCAAAATTTAATAAGCGGAGGTGGGAATCTGAAAAAGTTAAGCGGTGGCCGGGGAACGATTATTCAAGACCTGAGAAAAGGTTGACGGTACATATTCGTACATTAAATTCAGGGTTAATATGGTGAGTGTTAGGGGTTAGGGATAGTAATTCAACTAGATTGGAATGAGTGGAGGGTTGTAGAAAATTCATTAAAATAATTTATTTTAATGAACCGTTGGTTGTGTGAAAGTGAAATGCCGTAGGTTATAACAAAGAAGTGCTGATACCTCAATTAACTCAGCGCTGAAAATTAAAGGTGAAAGAATGAATTTAAAAAAAGCCCCCAAACTAATGGATAAATAAAATAAAATGTAAACTTACTGATCAATATTTTCTTCATTGCTCAATAAATAAAGTTATATAGAAGTTTATATGTAGCTGGATAAAGAGGACCAGCCGTACCGGTATCCGTGTGTTAGCGACCACAAAAGAGAAAGAACTAAACACTTTACAATTATGTCTTTATATATATATACATATGTGTGTGTATGTATGTGTATATGTTTGCAGGTATATGAATATATGTGTGTGTGTGTATCTGAGTGGTTAGAGAATTGGATTAGCAATCTTGAGGTTGTGAGTTCGATTCCCGGACCGGGTGATGCGTTATGTCCTTGAGCAAGACACTTTATTTCACGTTTTTCCTTCTAAATGGAGTTGCGACCGATAGATAGTATTAGCAATTGGAAAGACCTATGGAAACATTGTTTCTTCGGTCCGATTTGACCGACACACACACACACACACACGCGCGCAATATTTATTTGACAGCTCAAATAATTTTGAGAGTTCATCTCTTTCCAGTTCAAGATTGCAAGATTTCTCATCTATATATCTATCTATATATCTATCTATATATCTATCCCCGGCATGTCTCTGTTTTGTCCCCTTTTCTTGTGCTCCCTTGTGGCTAATAAAGAAATATATCTATCTATTGCTCTGTCTACATATCTATCTTTCTATCTGCTTGTCTATCTACCTCTCTCTCTATATATATATATCTACCTACCCCCTCTCTCTCTCTCTCCAACTACCTACCTACCTCTCTCTCTGTTTATTTCTCTCTCTCTCTGTTTATCTACCTACTTCTGTCTCTCTGTTTATCTACCTACCCCTCTCTCTCTCTCTCTGTTTATTATCTATCTATCTATTTACTTACCTCTCTCTCTGTTTATTATCTATCTATCTATTTACTTACCTCTCTCTCTGTTTATTATCTATCTATCTATTTACTTACCCCTCTCTCTCTCTGTTTATTATCTATCTATCTATTTACTTACCCCCCTCTCTCTCTGTTTATTATCTATCTATCTATTTACTTACCCCTCTCTCTCTCTGTTTATTATCTATCTATCTATTTAATTACCTCTGTTTATTTATCTATCTATCTATTTACTTACCTCTCGCTCTCTCTCTGTTTATTATCTATCTATCTATTTACTTACCTCTCTCTCTATCTATCTATCTATCTCTATACTTACCAACCCCTCTCCATCTCCTCTCTCTCTCTCTCTCTCTCTCTCTCTGTCGTTGACACGGGGACAGGTAGATCAGAGGAGCAAATGCCGCTGTAGTAGAGGAAGGAGGAGTGATGAAGATACAGCCTGTGTCGTCTGCCGATCAGTTGATCTCTGGGCGAAGGATCAAGTTCTGTTAGTGAGCCACGACTTGATGCGAATCAATTATGTGACCCGAGTTGTAACTGTTGGTTTTAAAAATACGATCTTGAATGTCTGAAGTGTAACAATAACCCTGCCCTTGATGTGAGAGCTGTTTGTTGGTCCATGTATATATATATATATATATATTAAATTAATAAAAATAATGAATAAAATTAAACAGACCTATTATATTAAATCTTTGTTGGTTTTTTTCAATAAACAAATATCATTATTTCTGAAGAGAGTATATATATGTGTAGGTATGTATATTCCCTCTGATAGTTTGTAAAAATTTTACATAGATCTATATGATATACATACCAACACACACATATATATCCTAGAAACGATCGTAAAATGATGAATTTTTTAATATAAGGAACTGTTTCTTTGTTTTTATTCATTGTTTTTATTAATTTATCTTGACTCTGTTTTCCTGTGTTTTTCATCGAAAAAAATGTTTGAATACATCTTCTCTTTTCATGATATTCGGATTACATTGAGTTCTTCATACGGATCGGACACTTCCGTACATTTTGGTAGATTTATATATCTATCTCTATTATATATATAGTAATAATAATAAATGTGAAGACTAAAACCCGAAGATAAGGATAATATATATATATATATATATAAACCGTAGAGATCCTGTTAAGGGTGAAAACAGCGATTCTTTGCTTGAACTTAACTTTAATCTGTTATTTTAATATATACTAGCAGAATGGCCCGGCGTTGCTCGGGATTTGCTCTAGGGTTCTTAAATATTTGATATATATTTATCCTTATCGAGCCTCGTCAAATAAATGCGTTTGTTTATATTTTGTTACTGTGTATGCAAAAATATCTGTATACGAATATATATAAATATATAAATATATATATTAAAATAGGGCCGGGAAATTTTCACCCTGTTTTCACCCTGGTCCAGGCTGCACTTACCACCTTTCAGCTGACGAGACCATCATCTCTTCTGATACCCCCGGCTCCCCACCCCCTTCAAACGCACCCGCAACCCCAGGAAACTCCTTCACTATAGTTTTATTCGCCATATACACACTCTCGAATTATCTTTTAACGACCAACAATACAACTCAACATCACTACTTCAGTGGTGCTGACGGTTCTGGAAACCCCATGAGCAGATATTTCACACCGAGTCCTTCTTGGCGTGTATATATGTATATACACTCATACGTAGATGTAAACATACATATATGGAAGTATGTATATATATATATATATATATATATATATATATTGATATATATACGTATAACTTTAATTATATCTCATATAAAATAATACAACTGGCTTTCCACAAAATACATATAGTTAGCACCCCAAACACTTAAATTAGGTTTATACTAACTTATAACCTAATGTTTGTTGAGTGAGATGGTTACCAGTCGGAGTTTAGCTTAAAGCTATCTCTGTTATTGTATTAAATTTATATATATATATATATATTTTTTTTTTGCATTTCTTGAGGAGACTTTCCAAATATTTCACTATGTTTTATATTGCCTCGTCCGACGAACGAATGAGGACGTTTTTTCCGTATTCGTCTTATTCGGGAAACCTCTGGTAATGAGGTAATTATATTGTATTGTTTATTATACATTAAATTTTGCTCTGGTACTTACATAGAGCACTCTTCACTCCTATGACTTTTTCAATTTTCAACGGAAACTTCAATACTTATATATATATATATATATATGTATATATATACATGACTATGCATATGTGTGTGTGTTAGTCGCGTCTTCAATCGGGGGTAATCACAGTAAGTAAGGTACTCAATACATTAGTAGAGTGTAAGCATCAAATTTAATTTTAAAATGGCTTCTACAGGACTAGAACCGTTTCATTCAAAAGAAATCATCAGGATATGTGTGTGTGTGTATATATATTTACATATATACACATGTATAGATTTATATATGTATATATAAGGTTTATCCAGTTTTAAACTATAATTCAACAAAGTACTCGATACTTGGAATAGTAGAGTGTGACTATATTAGTTAAAGGTGGGAGCCCGACGGCTGAGCTCTTGCTGTGTTAAGATTTCGGCAGTGTGTAAGTCTTTGAGTGATGATCTAGAGTAGAATGAGAGGATAGCTGAACGGTAACCGTGGATAGCGAGTGAGTCTGTCTCTTCTACGAGTTTCCTCCATCTTGGAAACGGCAAGAGCTTAGCTGTCGGGTCACGGTTCTTTCAAATATACATACATATATACACACACAAATACGTATATAGGTAAGCATAGTGTGTGTGTATATATATATATATAAACATTTTCTTTATTAAATTACTGTTGTATAAAAAGAGATATGATAATACAATACAGAAGGAAAAGACAAATATAATATAAAGGAAATATTTGTTTGTGCTTTCGTTCTGTAAACATTGTATTATATTATATCTCTTTTTATACAACACTAATTTAATAAAGAAAATTATGTTTAGTAATTCGGACATTACCAAACTTAGACCAATTACATCAATTGTCAACTATACGGCCATATGAATAAATCAACATATATTGTAAAAAAAATAAAAAAACAAAGAAGAATTTTATGAAGTTTAACGTTTTTTTTATTGACAACGTATATAAATAAGTTAAACATTTTTTTTTATAACAAATGTCCAGCCTTCTCGGCCATATACTGTGTTGTTTACCGTAACCACGGAGAGAAAGTTTTAATTGTGAAAGTATTTAAAAGTCAGAATAGCGATGGATAATAAAGAATCTGTTAATAAAAAATGTTTACACATTATTTACGACTTGTGTCGAGTTGTTTTGATCAAACAAAATTAGCTTCTAGCCTCATAAACGGCATTGAATTTCTCTTGTTTGTGGATATGACATTAAACTGCATCCAGTGGCAAGGCTCCAGCTCGGGAGCTGTAGGGTATGTGGAGTTACCCCATAGTTATCACTCCCAGGTCTGCTCTGGCCCGGAGTAGTAGTACCTGTTACCGACACCCATAAATGGGGGCCCCTAAGGTATTATCAGCCATTGAAAAGAACCATGGAGAGTGTATTTAACAGCACTAGGGTTAGAGCCCCTAACTACACTGTCAAGGAGCAGTCTGGTCGTTATGACACTGCTGGCTTGGAGCCACAGGAAGGGCCAGGGGATGATGAATCAGCTGTCTCTCAGACATATATAAAGAATGTAGTTTTGTCCTGAAGAAGAGCCATTAAGATGGGCACTCTGGATGTGAGGACTATTTGGACACTGGAGAAGAGAGAGGAGTTGGGTGATCTGTTCAAGGAGAGTGGTATACAGATACTTGAGATCCAAGAACAGAGGATCCTACATGATGGGCCCGTGAAGAGAGTGATGATTGGGAAGAGGAGCCAGCTAATCACCACATCATCAGTGAAGAACACGACGAATGCTGCAGTAGGAGTGGGTTTTGTGTTTAGTGCAAAAACCAATCTATTGGTGAGGGAAATCATACCTGTCTCCCTGCAAGTGTTGAGGGTGACAGTGATGTCAACACCACACCATCTCATAACATCCTGCTTGTTCTGGGTGACTTCAATGCACATCTGAGTAAGGAGAGCAGTGAAGATCCTTGCTGGTACTTCCATAACAACACCAACCAAATTGGGAGACTAAGGAGTGACACCCTGCTGGGGGCGAACCTGGTGGCAACCGACCTAAGGTTTAGGAAGAATCCGGGGAAGATGTGGACCTACATCGCTGATATGCACCTGTCCAAGTCCCAAATTGATTTCATTCTGGTGAGGAAGTGACGGAATAGGGTTTTGAACACAGAACCATACAAGTATTAGGTTGTAACAAATTCCCGCCGTTGTTACAATTTGTTTGGCTTAGTGAATATAGTCATAATTTGTTGGAATAACTTAATTTTACTTTATTTTTCAGAAAACAACAACAACAACAACAAAAAATCGCCTTCAAATTGCTGCTCAACATCTCGCCCGACACCGAGCAACACACGACCACAAGCAACGATTCTTATACAGTGTTCCTGTGGGAGCCCCTACACGGACACACTAGAAGAGGGAAATCGAGGTTGGCATATATTGATGCTCCGAGGACAGAGACCGCTGGGGAGAACTCGTCCATGGACCTAGATAGGTTGAGTTTTAAGAAATAAAAAAAAAACAGGTTACTCATTTTAAGGACAATAACTCTTTCAAAATACTTTAGAGTTATCTCCCTTGAACAGCGGGATTGGTGGCAAGTATGAATAAGACCAGCAGAACAGCAATATGGCGAGAGATAACGAAAATAATCATACAGCATCGTATTACACGCGAGTTCACAAGAGAGGCATTTGCTAGACAATTCTGACTGTCTCCATCACATGTGAAACCTGGCGATAGGCCTGTGTCCTGTCCCGGGAAGTGTGGGATAGACGCACAAAGATTGCGTATCTGGAGACCCAAAAGAGGGTTTGGAAGGGAGCAAACGGTAATAATTGTAATCTGGAATATCACAACCATTAAAAATAAGGAGCAGGGACGAGTGGAGGAGGCCAGATATAGTTAGTTTACTCAACAAAGTTCGATGGCTCTGGAAGAAAGAAACTCCACTATTCAGGTGTGGTACCAGAAATGACTGAACAGGCTGGAGTGGGGATACTCACAAGTCCCCCTGCTGTCAGAATATGTTATGGACTGGACCCCATTAGGCGGGAGGATTTGCCTCTTGAAGTTTAGGCTGAAAGATAGGTCTGTGGGAGTGGTGCAAGTTTATGGCGACCTCATTAACAGCAGATATGACTGTACCAAAACAATTGTAGCCATAGTGAGAATGGTTGAGAGATATGTTAACTGCTTGCCAAAAAGGCTCTCTCACAGTGAAGGGTCAGCAGATATGCAGCAGCCTAAAAAAATGAGGCAAGTATACTTTGTTAGTGTAGCCACAGGATAAGTGAACTGAGAAAACAATTGTCGATGGCATGAACAACCTAATAAGATATAAACGTCTATATGTCATATGAGAAGGCCAGTTGGGTTTGGTTGCCAGAGGCTATTTGAAGCCAAAGAGGAGCATCTTTTAAGCAGTGAGAGCTCATCCCCACTGCCAGCCCAGCAGAACTGTCCCTTCTGACAGGAGAAGTGTAGGCAGGTTCTGGGGCCTTCAGACTACTGCGAAACTTAAACCTCCACTACCTTGCGCTATACCCACTTATGGGAAAGGCTTTGGGAGTAAACTCCAAGGATAAATCTGCAGCCGGTGTTTTTAAGGCAGTTCAACGTTATATATCACAGTGTGGTTCCAGGTCAGGATGCTCCACCGACATTATCTTCTCCCTTTGACATCTACAGGAGAAGTGCTGCAGAGCAAAGGAAATCACTTGACATCACCCTCAAGAAGGCCTTTGACCAAATTAATAGATGCCCTCTTCAAAACCCTTGTCCAATTGTTTTTCGTTTATGAAATTATCTTGAAGGGATTTCTGCTCTATCAGGACGCATCTTGTTCAAGTGTTCCTGAAGTCTTGAAGGTTTCATCACTTCATTTGTAAAGCTCTTTTCACAATGTAGACACAGTGCTTGGTGTTGGTTACGTGGAGCTGTAATAAACCCACACTTCAGGTAGTTGACACTATACAGCCTACACGTTTATTTTTAGACGGGGTTGATGAAGCCATAGTTTTGTTCTGAAAAGATAATACACAACAAATCCTCAATTTTACATATCAAAGTCAGCTTGGTATTGAAAAGTTATACATACAGGTATTACAATTATGAAATAAGAGTTCTTACATGGAAATACAGCATCGCAGAGAGCTCGGAATATTAATGGTGTATTTTGCTCTAATATTACTACACAGCAGACAGTATCAAATTGGTTTGCGAAAGATTTCGTTCTGGTAACTTTGATCTCACGAATGAGCCACACAGTTGGCCAGAATCAAAGGTGGATAATGATGAACTGAAAGTCACTGTCGAGTCAGATCCATCTCAAAGTGCACATGAATTAGCAAGCAAACAATATCAACTCACCTAGCTGAAGTCAGTAAAGTGAAAAAGTTGAATAAATTGGTTCCACATAAACTGAATAAACACCAGAAACAACAATGTTTGGAAGCTTGCATGATGTTGCTTTCTTGCCACAAAGATGATCCATTTTTTAATCGAATTGTAACGTGATGAGAAATGGATCCAATACGATAACCGTAAATGTTCAGCCCAGTGGTTGGACAAGGACAAGCCACAAAAACACAGCCCAAAGTGCAATATTCATCAAAAGACGCTGATGGTGAGTGTTTGGTGGTCTGGCGCAGGTGTGATCCATTATGATTTCATGAAACCTGGCTCATTGATCATGGCAGAAATACACTGCAACCAGCTGGACCAAATGATCCAAAAACTTGCAGAAAATCAGCCTAGATTGGTCAACGCTAGACAACACACCGCAGTGGCAAAAGTACAGGAGTTGGAGTTGGAAGTACTCCATCATCCACCATACTCACCAGATCTGGCATCCACTGATTACCACTTCTTACGGAATTTGGATAACTTTTTCATAGGAAAACAATTTAATCCCTACAATGCTGTAAAACATCTTGGCAGTCAAGACTCAGCACAGTCAGACATCAATTTATTTTATCTAATGAGGACGTACTGATGAAACAGCACAGTACCTCTGAAATATATATATAATAAAATATATTTGATCACATCATCATCACCGTTTTACGTCCGTTCTTCCACGCTAGCATGGGTTAGACGGGTTGTCCTGTTGTGGGCAGTGTCTGGTCGGCTGACCATGCCTTGCTCATACAGGAACTGATCTGGCTTGATTTCTACAGCTGGATGCCCTTCCTAACACCAACCTCATTTACAGTGAGTGCTGGGTGCTTTTTCGTGGCGCCTACACGTCCATTTTACAGTGTGGGCTGGGTGCTTTTTTGCCGTGGCACCTCCACGACCACCTTGCAGTGGGGTGTGTGGGGGCATATTGTCTATATGCTTCAGCTTGTACCCATGGGAGGTCGGGTACTCTGTATTACTGCGTGACGCCAGAAGTCACGGTCGCATGAATGTCTATATTTATTAATATTTTGAAGTAATATTAATAACTCCAGAAAACTTCCTTGTTGAGTGCTTCTAATCTATTGTAAAACTATATTCATTGATTAATCAATGAACCTTGTTTAACTTTTGGTTATATATATATATATAGTCCAATAATTGAAAGCCTGGTTAATCCATGGGTGAAGAGTTCCAAGGTTCAGGGCGAGACAAACTCAACGACAAAGGACAACTTGGAGGAGATGAATGTGGAACTTATAGGACCCCAGAGCCAGTAACAAATTTAGAGGCATATTGCTTGACGCTCTAGGTTGGGCAGCTTTCAACAAGGAAGTACTAACATCAAAATGAGTTTCCTATCATTTGAAGGCTAAGATCATCTTTGATACTTACATCCCATCAGTTGTCTTGACTGTGTTAATTGGACGACAAGGTCACTTCAGAAGCTCACTACATTCCAGAACCACATCATGAGACTTATGACTGGCAAGCGGCTCAGCATCCATATCTGTATCAGTGAGCTGGTCTTGACTGTGTTAATTGGACGACAAGGTCACTTCAGAAGCTCTCTACATTCCAGAACCACATCATGAGACTTATGACTGGCAAGCGGTTCAGTGAGCTGCTCAATATTACCAAACTTAGACCAATTACATCAATTGTCAAGTCAAGAGTACTCAAACTATACGGCCATATAAAAAGATCAACTCGTGGTGTGAGTAGGTTATACCTGGAAGGAAGGTTGGCTGGTAAAATGATGGCTTGACAATGTCAATTTATGGACTGGACTTGATCTTTAAACTCTGCTGCTGGTGTTCGGACTTTGTGGAGAGTGATATCACATGTTGATGTGCAGTCTGCAACTGGTGGAGTTTAGGGTCACAAGAAGAATATAGAGGAGCAGTGGCAGTTCCTTAAAGATAACCTACTGAAGGCAACAAATAAAATCTGTGGTTGGAGCAGGTCCCTAGGTAGAAAGAGAGTGACTTGTTGGTGGAAGAGATAATTAAGGCCAAAAGACAGGCATGGAAGTAGAGAACACTACCAGGATGCTAGGAGAGAAGCTAGAATGGAAGCAGAAAATAAAAAATTTAAACATGTTTTGCAGGTGTTCAGGATTGCGAGGCAGTGTGTCAGAGAAAATTATAATCTTGTTGGAGAGAAGTGTCTCCTAGATGATTATGGTGAACTTCCCTCACTGGTGCTAATCATGTGGAGTTGTGTGGCCTAGTGGTTAGGGTGTTGGACTTAGAATCATGTCATGGGTTGTGTGTTGTGTGACTGTGTGGCCTAGTGGTTAGGGTGTTGGACTTAGAATCATGTCATGGGTTGTGTTGTGACTGTGGCCTAGTGGTTAGGGTGTTGGACTTAGAATCATGTCATGGGTTGTGTTGTGTGACTGTGTGGCCTAGTGGTTAGGGTGTTGGACTTAGAATCATGTCATGGGTTGTGTTGTGACTGTGTGGCCTAGTGGTTAGGGTGTTGGACTTAGAATCATGTCATGGGTTGTGTTGTGTGACTGTGTGGCCTAGTGGTTAGGGTGTTGGACTTATGATTGTTGTGGATTAAATTCCTGGACTGGGTTGTGTGTTGTGTGATGGTATGTGGCTTAGTGGTAAGTGTGTTTGACTTGTCATGGGTTCGACTTGTGTGTTGTGTTCTTGAGAGCAAAATACTTTATTTCATGTTGCTCCAGTATACTCAGTTGAAAATGAGAACCAGCAATAGCTGGGGGTTTAACCCTGTAATGGACTGGCATCCTGTCCAGAAGGGAGTCTCCTACTCGGTCACTTCAGGCCACGGAAACCGGGTTAAGCAGTGGCCTGATGGGTTGTGTGTTGTGTTCCTTGAGCAAAACACTTCATTTCACGTTGCTCCAGTATCCTCAGCTGAAAATGAGTGCCTGTAATAGCTGGAGATTCAACCTTGCGATGGACAGGCATCCTGTCCAGGGGGAGTATTATACTCTCACTTCAGGCCATGGAAACGCAGTGGCCTGTTGAGACTCCTGACTCAGGACAGACTTTAGACGGGACCCATTGGAAGGAGTTTGAGGACTCTGCCCCCACGACCATTAATCGGTGAATCATATATCTCAAATCTTGAATCATCGGCAAAGGAAAAGATGATAAAAGCAAACCAGGGAATAACGACGAAAAGCACGTGGATTTTTAAAAAAAACACATCGCCCCGCCGTCAAGCCAGTAACTATATATACATAAATGTAACTATGTATATATAAATATACAGAAGAGAGGAAACGAGAAAACCTGTTCCTACATTGCGTACATCGGGATGATTGACATACAGAATATAATAACATATCGAGCTGCGTACGTGTCGAAAGTGGTGGTTACTGCGTTGAACCAGGCACCATTGAGGGGTCGAGCGAAAACATGCCAACGGACCAACCTGTCCGAGGTCATGTTGTACGAGGTGACATCAAAGAGAAGAGCGGGTGAATGGAGGCCGTGCTGGTACTATGTTACGTAGGTTAAAAGTTAAAGTTAAAGCGATATCGATCTCTAATTAACACTGATCAATACTTGACCTTTGATTACGGTGATGATGTCTAAAAAAAAAGAAATTCGTTCAAGACTTAAAATATCATTGTCAAAGCGAGACGGATGTAATATTCACCTTGACCAAAGATTCTGGTTAATATTAATAACCAGAATATAGCAACCAACATCATGTTGAAGGGTGGAAGACTTAGGAACTGGTGGACACGAAATAGCTAGGACCGACTCTGACCAAAGGGGATACTGACAAGACTGACCCTGGCCACTTATGGAAAAGAAACTCCATCAGTTTTCCAACGCAGAATGTCTTATATTTACAGAGGCATAAACAAACATATTTAATATGGAAAATCTCGCACAAAGCCATGAAAAAATGTTGACAAAA
>OZ024763.1:18025928-18043428 GCA_964016885.1 Eledone cirrhosa | reverse complement strand
AGTTTCAGCTTGTAGCCTTTTCAAGCTTTTTCGGTATCACTGAAGAACCTTGGAGAGGTTAGAAACTGAAACTATCTCAGCCTGAGGTCAAACTTCTATACCTCAATATATATATGTATATGCAAGCAGGGAAAAGCAGACGTAAAATGATGATGATGATGATGATGATGATACACACAAACACATCATCATCATCATCTTCATTTAACGTCTATCTTCCACGCTAGCATGGATTTAGATGGGAATTGTCCCACTTGAGGCAAGATTGGTCGAGAGACTGTGCCTCCCTCGTATAGGACTGTCTGGCAGGTTTTCTACGGCTGGATGCCCTTCCTAACACCAACCACGTTTACTGTGTGTGTGTGTGTGTGTGTGTGTGTGTGTGTGTGTGTGTGTGTGTGTGTGTATATATATATATATATATATATATATATATATATATATATATATATATATATATATATATGTGGAGGCACATGGCTTAGTGGTTAGAGCATTGGCCTTGCAATCGAAAGGTTGTGAGTTCAATTCTCAGACCAGGTGATGTGTTGTTTCCTTGAGCAAGATACTTTATTTCACATTGCTCCAGTTTACTCAGGTGTAGAAATGGGATGATAGGGACTGGGGTCCCTATCATTCCACTGCAAAGTAGTCATGGAGGTGCCACGGCAAAAAAGTACCCAGCCCACACTGTAAAGTGGATGTGTAGGCGCCACGACAAAAAAAAAGCACCCAGCACTCACTGTAAATAAGGTTGGTGTTAGGAAGGGCATCCAGCTGTAGAAATCAAGCCAGAATCAGTTGCCTTCCCACCTTTGCAAGCAGGGAAAAGCAGACATAAAATGATGATGATATATAAATATATATATACATATATGTATGTGTATATATTACAATCATTTGGAAGAAGGGGTTGAGGTGGGTGGGGATGTGTGTGGTGGTGGTTGTGGTTTTTTGTAGCATATATTTTAATTTTTTTTTATGTATTATCATCATCATCATCTTCGTTTAACGTCCATCTTCCATGAAGATGAAGATGAAGATGATGATGATGATACATAAAAAAAATTAAAATATATGCTACAAAAAAAAATATATATTTTATGACTATGCAGCAATTTAAAATATTAATTGTTTTTTTCTTTGTAAATATAATTTAATTATTGTTTATTGTGTTTTTGTTATTGTTGTCAGTCTTACCCCCCCCCCCCCCCACACTTTTTTCTTCTTATTGTTATTTTTCTTATTATTTTTTTTTTTTAGTAATATTTAGAAGGATCTGGCATGTTCATGTAAGGTCTCGATGGCGAAGACCCCATATTGTATTGGGGGTTGGTGCCACCACCCATGGCACTGGGCTCGTTTCGGTCGTAGTAGGAGTGGTTATAGAGTGAAGGTGTGGAGGCATGATGAGCGGAAGGTGTTCTCCGAGAGAGGCTCCGAGTCTGAAGCAAGTCGGTCATCTTTTCCACCTTCACCTTCTTCAGGTGGGCTTCCTTGCGTTTCTGAATATAATCCTCCACAAAGGTTTCAGCTTCGAGCTTCTTATCAAGGAAATCCTGAGCAAGTTTCTGACCAAGTTTAAAGAGACAAAAGTAAAATAATATATATTCACATATTTCATATCTATTTTTATATATCATATTTACATTAACCCTTTCACTACCATATTTCTAATGAAAGACACTGTCTATGTCATTAACCCTTTCATTACCATATTTCTAATGAAAGACACTGTCTATGTCATTAACCCTTTCATTACCATATTTCTAATGAAAGACACTGTCTATGTCATTAACCCTTTCATTGCCATATTTCTAATGAAAGACACTGTCTATGTCATTAACCCTTTCACTACCATATTTCTAATGAAAGACACTACCTATGTCATTAACCCTTTCATTACTATATTTCTAATGAAAGACACTGTCTATATCTTTAACCCTTCCATTACTATATTTCTAATGAAAGACACTGCCTATGTCATTAACCCTTCCATTTCCATATTTCTAATTAACCTTTTCATTACCATATTTCTAATGAAAGACACTGCCTATGTAATTAACCCTTCCATTACCATATTTCTAATTAACCTTTTCATTACCATATTTCTAATGAAAGATACTGTCTATGTCATTAACCTGTTCATTACCATATTTCTAATGAAATAATTTTGAAAATAATCAAGAATTTGGAAGAAGTTAGTAATATAACTAACTTTACATCTCAACCATGTCATGTAAAAATATGACAGAAGGACATTTTGTATGATGCCTGCATGAGAAGTGCAAAGCTGCATCAATAGTGAGATGGGTGTGGGCAGTGAATGTAGAGGATATGCAAGGATGGGACATAACACAAAGCGGGTTGTGTGAGAAGTGAGATATGAGCAGTGAATGTAGAGGATATGCAAGGATGGAACATAACACAAAGCATGTTGTGTGATATCTGTGTGAGGAGTGCAAAGCTACATTGTTAGTGAGATGTGGGCTGTGAATGTAGAGGGTATGCAAAGGTGGAACATTGGAACATAACACAAAGCAGGTTGTGTGACATCTGTGAGAGTGCAAAGCTACATTGTTAGTGAGATGTGGGCTGTGAATGTAGAGGGTATGCAAAGGTGGAACATTGGAACATAACACAAAGCAGGTTGTGTGACATCTGTGAGAGTGCAAAGCTACATTGTTAGTGAGATGTGGGCTGTGAATGTAGAGGGTACGCAAAGGTGGAACATTGGAACATAACACAAAGCAGGTTGTGTGACATCTGTGAGAGTGCAAAGCTACATTGTTAGTGAGATGTGGGCTGTGAATGTAGAGGGTACGCAAAGGTGGAACATTGGAACATAACACAAAGCAGGTTGTGTGACATCTGTGTGAGGAGTGCAAAGCTACATTGTTAGTGAGATGTGGGCTGTGAATGTAGAGGGTATGCAAAGGTGGAACATTGGAACATAACACAAAGCAGGTTGTGTGACATCTGTGCGAGTGCAAAGCTACATTGTTAGTGAGATGTGGGCTGTGAATGTAGAGGGTATGCAAAGGTGGAACATTGGAACATAACACAAAGCAGGTTGTGTGACATCTGTGCGAGTGCAAAGCTACATTGTTAGTGAGATGTGGGCTGTGAATGTAGAGGGTATGCAAAGGTGGAACATTGGAACATAACACAAAGCAGGTTGTGTGACATCTGTGCGAGTGCAAAGCTACATTGTTAGTGAGATGTGGGCTGTGAATGTAGAGGGTATGCAAAGGTGGAACATTGGAACATAACACAAAGCAGGTTGTGTGACATCTGTGCGAGTGCAAAGCTACATTGTTAGTGAGATGTGGGCTGTGAATGTAGAGGGTATGCAAAGGTGGAACATTGGAACATAACACAAAGCAGGTTGTGTGACATCTGTGCGAGTGCAAAGCTACATTGTTAGTGAGATGTGGGCTGTGAATGTAGAGGGTATGCAAAGGTGGAACATTGGAACATAACACAAAGCAGGTTGTGTGACATCTGTGCGAGTGCAAAGCTACATTGTTAGTGAGATGTGGGCTGTGAATGTAGAGGGTACGCAAAGGTGGAACATTGGAACATAACACAAAGCAGGTTGTGTGACATCTGTGCGAGTGCAAAGCTACATTGTTAGTGAGATGTGGGCTGTGAATGTAGAGGGTATGCAAAGGTGGAACATTGGAACATAACACAAAGCAGGTTGTGTGACATCTGTGCGAGTGCAAAGCTACATTGTTAGTGAGATGTGGGCTGTGAATGTAGAGGGTATGCAAGGACTGGGGACTAGGCAGGAATGAAGGAAGCATGCTCCTATAGATGTGTGATGTTAGTAGTGTGCATGAAAGGACAAGGCAGAGAGAGGTTAAAGGGGAAAGGCTAGACACAGGAGGAATTAGATGTTGCATGCAGGAAAGTGATGCATGTGAACGATGATTGCTGGGTGAAGAAGTGCCAAGTGTCTCCAGTGGAAGGAAGCTGCGAAAGAGGGGTAAGAACGAGGGTGAGCTGGTGTTGGAGTGGTGAGAGCTGATCTCAAATCACTGCGCTTTCTTTGGGGGAAATGACAATGAAATGCAACAGGTGGAAGGGAGGCTGTGTTGGAATAGACCCAGCCAACCCATGTAAGCAGGGAAAAACAGAGATAGAGGAGTAGGTGGAGGAGGAGAAGAAGAAAGAAGAAGCAGAAGAAGGTGAAGAAAGAAGAAGCAGAAGAAGGTGAAGAAAGAAGATAGAAGAAGCAGAAGAAGAATAATAATATAATGAAATTATTGTGTACAGTGCTCAGGTGCACTACAACTCATCAAAGGTGCATGTATAGTACATAGAATAATGTACAAATGTCAGGAAAATAAACAGTGTATGAGTCATGATATAATAGCAATAACGAAATATTGTGCACAGTGCCCAGGTGCACCACAACTCATCAAAAAAGTGCATGTACAGTACATAGGGCAATGCACAAACATCAGTAAAATGAACAGTGCACGAGTCATGATACACACATGTGTGCATGTGTATGGAAGGGGTACATCAGGTGTAGTTTTGGCGTATTTTGGGAAGCATGAGTGTCTTAAAGGATGCAGTGTCTCGGCAGCTAACAATTGACGCAGGCAGTTTGTTCCATGCTTCAGCAACTCTGAGCGTGAAAAAATGTCTGCGAAAGTCATGGGAGCTGTGCTGTTTTCTTATCTTGTAGGCATGTCCACGTGTGTTAGACACATGGAGATCAAAGAGGCGCTCAGGGTTGCAGTTGGCGAGATGGTTAAAAACTTTGTGGGTATTCACCAAGTCCATTGCCAGACGTCGGAGCTTCAATGAATCCATGCCCAGGGAAGCAAGGCGTTCAGAGTATGGTAGGTGTCTGATGGAGGGTATGCGCTTGGTTGCACGTCTCTGAACAGTTTCCAGGAGGTCAATGTTCCGAGCAAGATAGGGGTTCCAGACTGATGATGCGAATTCCAAGTGTGGTCGCACCATAGCTGTATACAGTTTTAAATAGATGGCTGGAGAGCGGCTAACAAAGGTCTTGCTGAGTGATGCCAAGACACCCTCGGCCTTCTTGACAATCTTAGAGACATGCTTTGTCCAACGCAAATCGTTGCTGACAGTAATGCCCAGGTCACGTTCACAAGAGGACGTGAAGAAAGAAGCAGAAGAAGGTGAAGAAAGAAGCAGAAGAAGGTGAAGAAAGAAGATAGAAGCAGAAGAAGGTGAAGAAAGAAGATAGAAGCAGAAGAAGGTGAAGAAAGAAGCAGAAGAAGAAGGTGAAGAAAGAAGCAGAAGAAGAAGGTGAAGAAAGAAGCAGAAGAAGAAGGTGAAGAAAGAAGCAGAAGAAGAAGGTGAAGAAAGAAGATAGAAGCAGAAGAAGAAGGTGAAGAAAGAAGCAGAAGAAGAAGGTGAAGAAAGAAGCAGAAGAAGAAGGTGAAGAAAGAAGAAGATGGAAGAAGCAGAAGAAAACAAAGAAGTAGAAAAAGGTAAAAAAGAAGAAAATAGGTGAAGTAGACAGAGAAGAAAAAGAAGACAGATGAAAGCGGAGGGGGAGAAGGAAGGAAGGAAGGAAGGAAGGAGATGACATCAAAATTTGAAAGAATGAATGAAAGACAAAGAAAATTAGAAAAAGAACAAGAACCAAAAGGGGGCTGGGTGTGACCCCTTACCTCTGAATTCTCCTCTGAAGTTGCTGCATCTGCCTGTAAGAGAGCCAATATAGTCTCCAAAGACTGACTGTCACCTACCACATCTGGAAATAGAGGGACAACATATATAGATGGTGGTGGTGGTGGTTGGAGGTGATAGTGTGGTTGGGGGGTGATGGTGGTGGTTGGAGAGAGGTGGGGGGGGGAGGTTTTTGTGGTCGTGGTGGTGGTTGGAGGGTGGTGTTGGTGTGGTTGGGGGGTGATGGTGGCGGTGGTGGTTGGAGGGGGGAGGTGATGGTGGTGGTGGTGGTGGTTGGAGGGGGAGGTGATGGTGGTGGTGGATGGAGGGGTGTGATGGTGGTGGTTGGAGGGGGGTGATGGTAGTGGTGGTTGGAGGGGTGTGTGATGGTGGTGGTGGTTGTGATGATTAGAGTGGGAGATGGCGGCTATTAGGAGGTGGTGGAGTGGTTATTAGGAGGCGGTGATGGTGGTTGAGATGATTGGAGGGGGTAGGTTGTGGTGGTGGTGATTGGAGGGGGTGTGATGATGGTTGGAAGGGGGGTGATGGTGGAGTGATGTTAAACTAAAATATTCCAATTGCACCTCTCAAAGGCGACACAGGACCAAGACCTCTGGTGTTACGAAGTAATACAGAAGGCCTGACTTCCCACGGGTACAAGCCGAAACTAAAGCATATAAACAGTATGCCACCACACCTCCCACTGCAAAGTGGTTGTGGAGGTGCCATGACAAAATTCCCCCAGCCCACACTGTACAGTGGTTGTGTAGGTGCCATGACAAAAATCACCCAGCCCACACTGTAGTGGTTGTGTAGGTGCCATGACAAAAATCACCCAGCCCACACTGTAGTGGTTGTGTAGGTGCCATGACAAAAATCACCCAGCCCACACTGTAGTGGTTGTGTAGGTGCCATGACAAAAATCACCCAGCCCACACTGTAGTGGTTGTGTAGGTGCCATGACAAAAATCACCCAGCCCACACTGTAGTGGTTGTGTAGGTGTCATGACAAAAATCACCCAGCCCACACTGTAGTGGTTGTGTAGGTGTCATGACAAAAATCACCCAGCCCACACTGTACAGTGGTTGTGTAGGTGCCATGACAAAAATCACCCAGCCCACACTGTACAGTGGTTGTGTAGGTGCCATGACAAAATTCCCCCAGCCCACACTGTACAGTGGTTGTGTAGGTGCCATGACAAAATTCCCCCAGCCCACACTGTACAGTGGTTGTGTAGGTGCCATGACAAAAATCACCCAGCCCACACTGTAGTGGTTGTGTAGGTGCCATGACAAAAATCACCCAGTCCACACTGTACAGTGGTTGTGTAGGTGTCATGACAAGATTCCCCCAGCCCACACTGTAGTGGTTGTGGAGGTGCCATGACAAAAATCACCCAGCCCACACTGTAAAGTGGACGTGTAAGGCGCCACAGTAAAAAAGCACCCAGCACTCACTGTAAACGAGGTTGGTGTTAGGAAGGGCATCCAACTGTAGAAATCAAGCCAGAATCAGTTCTGTATGAGCAAGAGATGATCACCTGACCTGACATTGTCCACAACAGGACAACCTGTCTAACCCATGCTAGTGTGGGAGAATGGGCGTAAAATGGTGATGATGATGATGATGATCCCTTCCTGATACTGAACCGATTCTGTTTACCTTTTACATATATATATATATCATCATCATCATCATCATTTAACGTCCATATTCCACGCTCGCATGAGTTTGGACGGGAATTTTCCCACTTGAGGCAAGGGTGGTTGTCTTGCTCGCATAGGACTGTCTGGCGGGTTTTTTACGGCTGGATGCCCTTCCTAACACCAACCACTTTTACATATATATATATATGTGTGTGTAAAAGGTAAACAGAAATAACATTCGGTTTCCTAAATAGAATATTAGCCTACGACTACATTTATACTATAAACCTGGTTTTCTCTTTGCATGTAATTGTTCCCATCGCTCCACATGAAGACGTATTATCTTCGCTTTTTTCCGTTCATTGCCAGGGAACGTCTTCACGAACCAAACTATCATCTTCCTGTTTTCCTTCGGTTGCAACGTTTCTCGAAATATTTACATCTGCGTTCACAGATTGATTTTTCTACTTTCAGATCCCGTTAAGGGTGAAAGCAGCGATTCTTTGCTTAAACTTTAATCTGTTATTTTAATAAATATATATATATATATACTGTAGATCTATATGATATACATACCAACACACATATATATCCTAGAAACGATCGTAAAATGATGAATTTTTTAATATAAGGAACTGTTTCTTTGTTTTTATTCATTATTTTTACTAATTTATATATATATATACTATATATAATATACATACCTAAACTACCCATTTCTTCTGCAAGGGTGGTTTTCAACTCAAAAATCTGAGCATATTTGGATGCAATCAACTGCTTTAATTCTTCAAATTTTGGTCTGATACCCAGGTTATATTCAGCCAAGCTTTTGTTACTGGCTAACATCACGTCACGTTCCTGCTGAATGTTTTTCACCTAGAAAACCAAATAAAAATAATAATAATAATTGTTTCTACTTTAGGCACACGGACAGCAAATACCCAGTGTATTACAGGTACTTTATTTTATCGACCCCCGTAAGGATGAGAGGCAAAGTTAACCTCGACGGGATTTGGACTCAATAATAATAAAAATTGTTTCTGATTTAAGTACAAGGCCAACAAGTTTGGAAGGAGGGGAAAGTCGATTAAATCGCAATAATAATAATGTCTATACATTTGGCACAAGTCCAGCAATTACCTCAGTGTATTACTGTACTTTATTTTATCAACCCCGTAGTAAGGATGAAAGGCAAAGTTAACCTTGATGGGATTTGAACCCAGAACGTAAAGGGCCATAACTCTATGCTGTAAAGCATGGTGTCTGACTTTACAGTATAGAGTTATGATAATATTAATAACAATAATAATTGTTTCTACTTTTGACACAAGGCCAGCAATTACCCACAGTGCATTACTGGTACTTTATTTTATCGACCCCATAAGGATGAAAGGCAAAGTTAACCTCGGCGGGATTTGAACTCAGACCGTAAAGGGACGCAACTCTATGCTGCAAAGCATGGTGTCTGACCGTCTACCAATACTGCCAATCCACCGCCAGTTTCTGTTTAGCCATAAGCCCAATGATATTTTAGGAGGGGAAAGTTGATTAAATTGTATGTATATATGTGGGTATGTGAGCAGGTTTCTTGGTGAGAAGGTTTCTCGGTGAGGAGGGTGACTTTGGACATCCTGCAGGACTAAAAACAAAACCTGTCAAAGGGCAAAGGAGCTCTGAAGAGTCAATGGCCATCCAAAATCACCGGGAGAGATGACCCCTTAGCCTTCTATTTTCGATTTTTTATCGTATGGTTGATTGTAGACTTGTTCTATATGTGACGGTATTTTAACGATAGTTATAGCTCTGATTCATCTGAATTATTGAGCCCTCTGCCGCTCATTTCGAATTTTGTTTATCGTGAACTCGTGCGCCGATTTTTCGATACTCGATCTTTCTAATATTTTTAGCTCTGGACATAGCTATCCACCAGTTAATTTTATTGCTCATTTTTTGTCGATTCTATTGAGTGATGAATAGCTTTTGTTTTATTTTAACATGTCTATTGAGCACTCTTATTCGATATGTGTATTTCCACATTCCCTCGAATTGTTTTCGCGGATATAGAGGTTATCTCCCTTGTCTAATGCCATGTGCGTTTTTCACTCGTAGTTAGCCCCTTTTCCGCTAGGAAAAAAGCTCGTTGAAAAAGTAAACTCCGTTCCGCTTACTCTAGTAGGCTTTTATATTTATATGTGAGCTGATAGAGTACAGTCTAAGGATTTACAGAAACCCATGAAGCTAGATTTAACACCTTTCTAGTGGGTCCGGGTATGATTTTACATTCATTTAAATTATTGATGTATTGTTTTATTGATATTTTTTATCTGTTTGTCCCGATTCTTCTATTTTCGATTTTTTATCGTATGGTTGATTGTAGACTTGTTCTATATGTGACGGTATTTTAACGATAGTTATAGCTCTGATTCATCTGAATTATTGAGCCCTCTGCCGCTCATTTCGAATTTTGTTTATCGTGAACTCGTGCGCCGATTTTTCGATACTCGATCTTTCTAATATATATATATATATATATATGCAAGTGTGTGTGTATATGTTTGTATATGTGTGCATGTATACCTGTTCACCTGTACATTTATGCAAGTGTGTGTGTGTGTGCGCGTGTGTGTGTGTATATGTGTGTTTCCCCTACCATACACCTTACCTGTGTCAGGGACTCAATAAAGGTGTCCACCCTGCTGCTGTCTCTTAACATCAGATTCAGGTCATCATTCTCCATCGAGTGGATCACAGCAAACGCCTCGTTTTCATCTGGAATCAGACGCAGGGATTTGTTGGAGGTCAGAGTTGAAGTGCGGTAGGGTTCATGTGTTGTACCATGGGACCCTGCAGGAGGCTTCACATCACACAAAGTCCCGTAACTGGGCTGGCTATAATTTGTATAGTTCATTATACAAATTATATATATATATATATATATATATATATATATATATTTGACTGGAAAATAAAAAAGGAAATTGAAAATTTTAATAATACATATGGAGGCACATGGCTTAGTGGTTAGAGCATTGGGCTTGCAATTGAAAGGTTGTGAGTTCAATTCTCAGACCGGCTGATGTGTTGTTTCCTTGAGCAAGACACTTTATTTCACATTGCTCCAGTTTACTCAGCTGTAGAAATGAGATGATAGGGACTGGGGTCCCTATCATTCCACTGCAAAGTGGTCGTGGAGGTGCCACGGCAAAAAAGCACCCAGCACTCATTGTAGATGAGGTTGGTGTTAGGAAGGGCATCCAGCTGTAGAAATCAAGCCAGAATCAGTACCCGTCCCACCCTTGCAAGCAGGGAAAAGCGGACGTAAAACGACGATGATGATGATGATGTGATGAGTGCATAAATTGTTTCAAATATTCTTGAATGTGTGTGCGTGCGTGTGTGTGTATATATACATATATGTTTTAGGTAATTCCGAAGGAAAAGCAAAGGTAAATAGAGTGCTCTATGTATAGAACAGAGCTATTTAATCAGAGAGTGAACAACACAAAATATAACTACTCCTTTACCAAAGGTTTCTGGATCACAGACAATAATAATATATGTCTGGATCGTTCGTCAGACAAAGATGTTATAGATAAAAGATATGAAATTTGATTCAAAATCTGTTAAAAATTGTGGAAGTAAGGCTGGAAAAATAACAGGAAATATAAGAAAAGAAGAAACCTTTGGTAATGGAGTAGTTATATTTGTGTTGTTCAATTTCTAATTAATTATATATATATATCATCATCATCATCGTTTAACGTCCACCTTCCACACTAGCATGGGTAGGATGGGTTGTCCCTCTGTGAGAGATCTAGTCAGAGGGCCGTGTTTTGCTTGCTCAAGCAGGGCTGATTTGGGTTTGGTTTCTACAGCTGGATACCCTTCCTAATGCCAGCCAACCACATTTAAAGTGTGTGCTGTAAATGTGGTTGGTGCATTTTGTCGTGGCACCTACATGCCCAAGGATGCGAGAGGCCTTGATGGAGACCAAGAACATGAAAGGCCTTGATGCCCAGTAAGATGGTACTAAAAGGAAGTAGTAGTTCAGGCACAAACTGTAAAGTAAATTTAACATATTCTCTCTCTCTCTCTCACACATCCACCTAATGGCTAAATTACTTTTCCACAATGTAATCAATTGTTTGTGAAATCCAGTTACTTGTCAAACAAGTACAACCACCTTTTGTGTGTATTTCCAGTTTGAGTTGAATATCAGACAGGCATACAGTCGAGGTTATTGTTTATGATATGAAACCTTTCGGACACAAATACGACAACATATTTACACATGTCAGGGTCACTTCTAAGATAATAAATGGTCATATATATGATTTGGGGCACTATGACATTGAGCTTATACAGTGAAAGAATCGTGTGTATGCTTAGTGGTTAGAGCATTGGCCTTGCAATTGAAAGGTTGTGAGTTCAATTCTCAGGCCAGGTGATGTGTTGTTTCTTTGAGCAAGACACTTTATTTCACATTGCTCCAGTTTACTCAGCTGTAGAAATGAGATGATAGGGACTGGGGTCCCTATCATTCCACTGCAAAGTGGTTGTGGAGGTGCCACGGCAAAAAAAGCACCCAGCCCACACTGTAAATGAGGTTGGTGTTAGGAAGGGCATCCAGCTGTAGAAATCAAGTCAGAATCAGTTCCCTTCCCACCCTTGCAAGCAGGGAAAAGCGGACATAAAATGATGATATAAATACATATATGACGGGCCAGTTGGCCGCGCCGAACCCTTCTCCCAGTGGAACCATGAGGGAGGGGGACAGACCAGTTAGCTGCACTGAATCCTTCTCAAAGTGGAACCACAGTTTGAGGGCCACGACCACGCTTACAGTGTGGAACTGGGTGATACCGCTATGAGGAGGGACATGCTAGTTTGCTGTGTCAAACTGCTCTCATAGCAGCACCATAGTTTGGAAGCCTGGAAATGAGTGGATTGCACTGCTATAAGAGGGGTCAGGCCAGTTAGCTGGGTCTAACCCTTCCGGCTGGGCCTGCGCCTATGATGCCCAGTACGAACTGTCTTTTTTTCAGACATCCTGAGTCTCTTAGAAGAGAACATTATCTAAGTTTGTCGATCTGAGGTCGAAGGTCAGTCTTAAGGTGGTAGTGTGTGGCCGGCCGACAGAAAAAAGTGTCAAGATTTCGTTAGATACACATAGAGAGGGTGTCCCCCAAAATGTATACACACTTAAACAGCATTCTGATCAAAGTGTGTATATTTTTTTTTGGGGGGGGGGGGGGGGGCGGTATCGGTAGAGGGTTGGACGCCATGCTTTGACGCATAGAGTTACGGCCCTTGTCATTCTGAGTTCAAATCCCGCCGAGGTTAACTTTGCCTTTCATCCTTACGGGGTCGATAAAATAAAGTACCAGTAATGCACTGGGGTAATTGCTGGCCTTGTGCCAAAAGGAGAAACAATTATTTGGGGCACCCTGTATACATACATCATCATTTTACGTGCGCTTTTCACTGCTTGCAAGGGTGGGACATATATCATCATTCATCATCATCATTATCATTTTACGTCCGCTTTTCCCTGCTTGCAAGGGTGGGACGGGTCTTATTCAGCACAGCATCTCTCCACTCGTCACGGTCCCTCGTCATCTCCACCGTGAGCTTCAATGATCTGAGGTCTGTTCTCACCACCTCCGCCCATGTTTTTCGTGGTCTACCTCTACTACGTCTTCCTTCAACTGGCATTTCCTGGCACTTCTTCACCCATCGGTCATCCTCCATGCGCATCACATGTCCATACCACCTCAGTCTCCTCTCCCGTACACTACATTCTATCCCTCTCAGACACAGTTTCTCTCTCAACACATTTATGCTGGGTCGTTCACGCACATTTACACTGCACATCCAACGGAGCATGCTTGCCTCATTTCTCTCCAGCCGTCGCATATCTTCTGCGGTAGCTGCCCATGTCTCACTACCATGCAGCATCGCGCTCCTCACACAGGCATCATACAACCGGCCTTTCGTATGCAGGGAGAAACCCTTCTTCGTCAACAGAGGAAGCAGCTCCCTAAACTTCTTCCAACCCGTCCTTATTCTAGATACTATGGCCTCGGAACACCCTCCTCCCATGCTAATCTGATCTCCTAGGTACCGGAAGCTATCCACCACTTCTATAGCGCCCTCTCGCATTTGAAAAATGTGTCTATCAGTGCGACTTCTACTGTCTAATTTCCCTGTACATCTACTGCATACATATTTCTCCCTACCTGTTAGTTTGCCTGCTATCCCGCTACATCTCTTGTGTACCCAGGACCTACATTGTGTGCATTTTATAGAATTTATGCCAGTTCCTTTTCTGCATATCGAACATGGCCATTTCCCTGACGGAATCAGGGTTTTGTCCTCTTTTCTACTCATCAACACTTTTGTCTTAGCTAGATTTACTCTCAGTCCTCTTGCTTCCAACTGCTGTTTCCATAGCCGGAATTTATTCTCTAGCTCCTCTACTGATTCTGCCATAAGAGCCAGATCGTCAGCATAGAGAAGTTCCCATGGACAGCCAGTCTTAAACTCCTCTGTTATGGCTTGGAGGACTATAATGAACAAGAGCGGGCTGAGGACCGAACCCTGATGTACTCCTACTTGTATCTGGAATTCCTCACTAAACTCCATTCCTACTCTGACTTTACTGAGAGTACCTCTGTACAAAGTTTGCACTGTCCTTACAAGCCATTCCTCAACACCCAGCTTCCTTAGGGACCACCAGATGACAGATCGGGGTACCCTATCAAAGGCCTTCTCTAGGTCAACAAAGGCCAAGTATAGTGGCTTATTCTTCTCTAAGAACCTCTCTTGCATTTGTCTCACCAAGAAGAGGGCATCTGTTGTACTCTTCCCAGGCACAAAACCAAACTGCATCTCATCTAGTTTGACCCTTTCTCTAATTAGTTGTGCTAAAATCCTTTCTGCCACTTTCATAACCTGATCTATCAGTTTTATACCCCTATAATTGCTCCTCTCCAAAGCATCCCCTTTACCTTTGTAGCAATTTATGAGAATACTGCTGCACCAGTCTTTGGGTATGACACCACCATATATAGCCTGATTGATTATGCGTGCAACCAGTTTAGTGCCTACGTCCCCTGATGCCTTCAGCATCTCAGCAACTATTCCCGATGGTCCGGCCGCCTTACCATTTTTCATTTCCCTAATCGCCTCTTGGACCCTATATTCGTCAATCTCAATAGCTGGTCCCTCTGTCGGATCTACCAAGGGTAATTTCTCTCTCTCCCATTCGTTCTCCACATTCATCAGTCTCTCATAATGGCATTTCCAGGCCTCCTTTTTCTGGTCATTCGTGACACTAAGTACACCGGCATCATCCCGGACACATTTATCACCAACAACATCCTGATTTGCATTGACACACTGCCTTGCAATGTGGAACACCGCACGCCTCTGATCTTCCCGTCGCAGAACATTGGCAAACCTCCTACTCTCTGCCTCCCTGCGTGCTAAGTACACCTGACGTCTAGCTTCTCTCTTAGTGGCTGTATATTCTTCCCTACTCCCACCCTTATTCCAAGCCTTCCATGCTAGTCTTTTGTCTCTAATAGCCTTATCTACACTGCTGTTCCACCACCAGGTCACTCTCTGTCTGGTTGGGGCTCTGCTCCAGCCACAAGTTTCATCAGTAGCCTTCAGCAAGTTGTCACGTAAGAACTTCCAGTTATTATCTATGTCATACGTCTCTAAATCGTCTTCTTTTTCGTCATATACATCTTGAAGGGCTTTCCTAAATTTGAATTTTAGTGAAAGGTCTTTTAGCTTCCAGACCTTTCTTCTCCACACCTTCCTATATGGCTCATTCCATCTCTTGCTTACTGAGA
This sequence comes from Eledone cirrhosa, assembly GCA_964016885.1. NCBI lineage: Eukaryota > Metazoa > Mollusca > Cephalopoda > Octopoda > Eledonidae > Eledone > Eledone cirrhosa. Next base: position 18,028,261 of record OZ024763.1, on the reverse strand, counting down.
TATCACTAACAACTAACCTATGCTGTGGGGTACATTCTTCCCCAGGGTATGCCTTGGTATTAGACACTATCTGCCTGTCCCGCTGCCTAACTAGCAGGAAGTCAATCTGGCTTATGTGCTCACCAGATTTGTAGGTTATTAGGTGATTGGCAGGTTTCTGGAAGTTTGTGTTGCAAATAGTCAATGTACTTGCATCACAAAATTCAAGAAGTCTCACTCCTTCTTCATTTCTTGAACCGTAACCATGCCCACCATGTACCCCAGTGTAACCATCCTGGAGCTGTCCAACATGACCATTGAAGTCTCCTGCTAGCATAACGATGTCTCCGTCCTCTGTCATTGTGGTTGTTTGCAAAAGTTGCTCATAAAAGCAGTCTTTCTCATCTTTGCCTAGGCCTGCTTGGGGAGCATAGACCGAGATGATTGTCAGTAGTCTCCTACCTACAACTAATCTAAGCTTAATTATTCGATTACTAACTCGAACTACCTCTATTGTCTTATTGATCCATTTCTCAGCCAGGAAAATGCCTACTCCCCCTAACCCATCATCCTTACCTACCCAGAATAGCTTATAGCTAAGACGCTTGCCTACGACTAGTCTCGCAGAGGCACCTCTCCATCTCACCTCTTGCACGCAGCACACATCCACCTGCCTTCTCTCCAGCATCTCCGCTATTTCAGCAGATCTACCTCTGAGAGTGCCAACATTAAGTGTTGCAACTCTGAGATGCGACGTCTTCATATTTTTTTCTATGCTGTTTTGTTGCTGTGCTGATAAGCTTTTTGGCATTGATACACTGGTTGGATGCCCTTCCTAACACCAGCGCCACTTTACAGCATGGACTGGGTGCTTTTATTTGTGCCACCAGCACTAGAGAGGATGTCTTACTAGACTCAAGGGCCCTCTCTACCCCTCCATTTTACAGCATGGTCATTTAAAAAAAAAAAAAAAAAAAAAAAAAACTTATTGACACGACTCACACACTAATACTCATGCATACAAACCACAACCACACATACCAACACTCATTCATGCATACAATCACACACACAACTCACAAACACATATATATATATACATATATTACCGACAGTTCTGATACAAAATCAAAATCAAAGTCAAAATCGTCAAAATCACTATCATGTCAACTGTTGACCTTTCCCAGTCCAGTTCGGCTTGTATATAATAACAATAACAATAATAATTGTTTGTTTACGCTGGTAATGGCGGTGGTGGATGGTGTCAGTGTGGTGGTGGTGGATGGTATCAGCGTGGTGGTGGTGGATGGTCAGTGATGGTGGTGACAGTTGTTGGTGCTGTAGTTGTTACTGTTGTTGTTGTCCTTCATTTCACTGCTGCTGTTGCTGCAGACAATGGTGTTGATGCTGTTATTGCTGTCGCATATATACAAATACATACACACACATTCAACACAGACGATGGTGTTGTTGCTGTTATATATATATATATATATATATATATATATACACACACATACACTAATATAACGAGAGAAAGTATATGAAATATGAAGCAATATATGTGCGGATCAAAAAAAATGTATACAACCTTCAACAGCATTCTAATAGATATTGTCTGTACAGGTAATCAAAGTATGGATACATTTTTGGGGGGACACGCTGTATATATGAGCAATTACCAATTTAGACTAGTAGGACCGCTGTTTAGCCTAGTACTCGATACCTAAAGTAGGGTGTAGGTACTAAGAGTTAGACACACGCACTGTCGAAATAGTAAGAGCTCAGCCTTAAGGCAGAAACTCATTATATATATATATATATTCACGCGAGGATACATACACACGGTATACAATGTGTGTATATAAAATATACTATACGGCATATATTTTGTATATTCATATATATATAGTTATATATATGCCGTTTCGACGGCTAATTCTGCCGTCAGTCATACTTTTCCTATTACCCACTCTACTACCCTAAGTATTGAGTACTTTGGTGCGTTATGGTCCATCTGGTTCCTTACCACATTTCCTTCGATATATATATATATATATAGTAATAATAATAAATGCAAAGACTAAAATCTGAGGAGGTTCTCGACAAGTTTCAGTAGATCCCGTTAAGGGTGAAAGCAGCGATTCTTTGCTTAAACTTTAATCTGTTATTTTAATATATATATATATACACACACACACAGGGTGTTCCCCGAAAGTGTATACACATTTTGATTACCTGTATAGGCAATATTTATTAGAATGCTGTTGAAGTGTGTATACATTTTTGGGGACACCCTGTATATACAATACTAAAATATCAAGAGAAGGTAAAGGAAATTGGATTCAAAAAGA
>OZ024763.1:17933428-18023428 GCA_964016885.1 Eledone cirrhosa | reverse complement strand
AGATATCTGAAAGACAAGTAATTTCTGACGGGAAGTCAGAATCGTTGAAAACCTGAGCCTGTTGGACCCATAGTGGTATGGTATGGTCCTGTAACTCTTGAGGGAGTTTCAGGGGCATTGTATTGACATACTGTGCATTTCTAGGGCATTTTAAAACCAACCGGAGCCCATAGCCTTTCCTGGTCTGACTACAACACATTCTTTCCAGAGAAGGATAGAGAGAGAGAGAGAGAGAGAGAGAGAGAGAGAGAGAGAGAGAGTGAGAGAGAGACATAGAGGAAGAATTGACCTCAGTACTTGACTGGTATTATATTTATATGTATAATTGTTTCTACTTTTGGCACATGGCCAGAAATTACCAGTACATTACTGGTACTTTATTTTATCAACCCCGTAAGGATGAAAGGCAAAGTTAACTTCGGCGGGATTTGAACTCAGAACGCAAAGGGCCATAACTCTGTGCCACAAAGCATAGAGCACCGGACACCATGCTTTGTGGCATAGAGTTACGGCCCTTTACGTTCTGAGTTCAAATCCTGCCGAGGTTAACTTTGCCTTTCATTCTTACGGGGTCGATAAAATAAAGTACTAGTAATGTACTGGGGTAATTGCTGGCCTTGTGCCAAACGTAAAAACAATTATATATTTATATGTATGTATGGTCCCCGTAAGTCCCGAGAGAGTTGTAGGGACGCCGTATTGATATACTGTGTTTCTAGGGCATTTTTTTAAAAACCTGGCACAACCTATCTCCTCTCCTGGTCTCTCTTCCCTGTTTCCTTTCCTCCACCCACGCTTGCTCCACCTTGGTGAACAGCATCCTCTCCTCTTCAACATGGACTAGTTCCAACAGGGAGTTGGGTGAAGCTCTTCAGCAATGGAGTGAGTTGGGCTTGTCTCTTCCCGAGAAGGTGGAGGACAGTCGAAGTCCCGGAGAACTTGGGACAGCATAAGTTCGAAGGCCACCTTTGTCTCCCCCTTCGTCCAGTCAGATCAGTTTGCAAGGTGCCGCTTACTATCAGCCAGCGCCAAATACTCAGGTGACTGGGTTGAAGCCCTACCCGTGGCCAACGTTGGTGGCCTACTCAGCCTGGACGAACTTCGTGTTCCATCGCCCTCAGAGTGGGAGCTGACGTCTGCATGGGTTTGAGGTGCCGATGCGGCATTCTCCTCGACTCCACAGGCCCCCACGGCTTTTCTTGCCGCTTGAATGCCGGCCGCTTCGCGCGTCACACGGGGCTAAACCGCATTCTGAAGAGAGCTTTGGCCCGGGCGAATATCAGAAGTGACGGCCTTACCCTGTGCCCCTAGTCGAGAGGCAGGTGCCTTGTCTGGGCCGTCACTGTTAATGACTCTTTTGCTCTTTCCCACATCCAGGATGCTGCGGTTAGGACGAGACCCGCTACATTTTTTAGCCTGTAGCTTTCGAGACGTTTGGGGGAGTCGGGCCGCTGACTGCGAGGTTCTTCTCTTCACTGGTGGCTCGCCTAATAGAGGTAACTGGCGAATCTCGCGAGGGCGCTTGGCTGTTTCAGCGCATCAGCCTCGCCATCATCCGAGGCAACGCTGCGAGTGTGCTGGCTTGCCTCAAAAATCATTAGAGAGGTTGCCCAGTACTCCTCGCAACGTTGCTGTCTTTTGCTCTGGTGTTGGCTCCGTTGTTCACCCCCTTCCTTTACATTTTCTTTAATATTGTAACATTAAAAGAATATATCTTTCTGAAAGAATCGCGAGCTATTTATAATTGTTTCTACTTTAGGCACAAGGCCAGCAATTACTCAGTGCATTACTGGTACTTTATTTTATCGACCCCGTGAGGATGAAAGGCAAAGTCAACCTCGGCGGGATTTGAACTCAGATCATAAAGGGACGTAACTATGCTGTCTATGTATATATAAAATGTTGTCTATGTATATATTTAAAACATATTTGTTATGTTATTCTACTGTAAATTTATTTATATGCTCTGTTTATATTTTCATTCTGAAAGAATTGCAAACGATTTGTAATGTTATTTATACAACTATGAATAAAATTAAGTGTTTATAGTATCAGCAAATTCTTTCCAGAGAAGGATAGAAAGTGAGAAAGAAATATAGAGGAAGAATCGGCCCAGTACTTGACTGGCATTTTTTATTTTTATCGACCTCGAAAGGATGAAAGGCAAAGCTGACTGCAGCAGGATTTGAACTCAGAGAGCGGAAACGAATCCAACGTTCTACTCAGAATCCTTTAAAAAAACACGATCTTGCTGGAGCCATAATGACCATGGGCTAAACACCTATAACACAAATGGTAACTGAGCTGTGATCCCCATTTCCTCATCATACAGAGAGATGGGGAGGGCGAGAGAGATGGAGGCGATAACAGTGGGAGTTCGGACCATATCTTTGTGGTTGTGTTCATTATCTATATAGAAAATTATTTATTTCCTTCTCTATCCGACATTACACTGACACTGATGAAGTCGAAAGTATGCCAGTCGCGAGCCTTTTAAACCTGGCGGAACCTCCCATCGCCTTCCCAGATCTGACTGGTAACAACTGCATCGAATGGACCTCCGATAAACGGAACAACCTGATCGGGAAATGCATGTGCAAGTGGCTGGGTATTTATTTGTAATTCTCAGGGAGATTCGGCGTAACAGTGTGTAACACGGTAGGCCTTTTTTGAATTACAGGTAGTCACTCTTGTATTATAGTGCAGGTGACTGAGGACGGTGGTTTGGCAGGAATCAGTAGAGCGTCGAACAATATGCTTTGGAGTCAAGAGTTACGTCCCTTTATGTTCTGATTTAAAATGCTGCTACGGTTTGGCCTTGTGGCTAAATCAGAAACTATAGTGTAGGTGCCTGAGCATTCCTCTAACAAGAGTACCTGTAACATAATTCTCAGGGAGATTCATCAGAGCTCAATGTATGACAAGGCTAAGCGTTTGAATTACATATACAACCTATTTTATATTATATTGTAAGTGGTTGAGTATTCCACAGATAATTTCGCTATCACATGAGTTACCTCCCTTGCTACATGTGTTTTTCTTTTAGATTTTTAAACATTGTGATATAGGGAGTTTTTGATTAAAAATTACAGGGATAATCTGGATTAGTCCAAAATTTTCAAACTCCCTGTATTAAATATTTAGGACCCCGTCCTTCGTTAGCTTTGCCTTTCATCCTTATGGGGTCGATAAAATAAAGTACCGATAATGTACTGTGGGTTATGCTGGCCTTATGCCTATAATAGAACCAATTATTTGGGGTTGACAGTATCAGTAGAGGGTCGAATACCATGCTTTGACGCATAGAGTTACGATCCTTTATGTTCTGTGTTGAAATCCTGCCGAGGTTAGGTTAGCTTTGCCTTTCGTCCTAACGGGGTCGATAAAATAAAGTACCAGTAATGCACTGGAATAATTGCTGGCCTTGTGCCAAAAGTAGTAACAATTATATTATAGGGCAAGCTAAGTCGTTGTAAAATCTTAAGTTTCACAAGTTTTATTAAAAGTATTAGCATGTTTTTTCCATAAGACAGTTCCGAGCAAGAATCGAAACCAAGACTAGATCTTTTGACTCATAGCCTAGTTATAGAGAAAACAACCTCCAACACAAATTAAAAAGGAAAAAAATTCGTTGAAATACTTTAAAATAGAACGAAAAGGAGGAGCCTCGAAGTGAATATAATAACCGGTGTAAGAGGAAATGTTACACCGGTTATAGGTTTACTGAAATGACGTTATAACTGACCGAATTTGTTTGTTTTTTGGTTCGATTTAAAGGTATCTCGTTTGTTTATTATAGTTCAACTGTCAGAAAGACACGGATTTTTAACGGAATTCAATCGTATTTCGAAGGTAAATCTAGTCCAGTATAAATGAATATATGAATAAACAATATATAAATATATGTGTGTATATATATAACGATCAGTCGTTATTTTCTTTCTCATGTGATGTTTTTAGAAATGTGATTGTCAGTGAAATCGATCAATACAAACAACATATAACATATTTAACCCTGTTGAATATATTGACTGCTTTTTGTCTTTCGATTTATATACCATTCTCTTTCTCAACACGCACACATATATATATATATATCAAGTTTAATATAGAAATGAGTTTTATATTAAACTTCATGTTTACACTCTGATAATGTATTGAGTACCTTAGTACTTGTGGTTACCCCCATTGAACCTGGGATTCACACAGACACGCATATATATATATATATATATATATATATATATATATATATATACACACATACATGTGTAATAAAATATTTAACGGACTAATGTTTATAAAGGAAGTACTTACGTATATATATACACACACTTATAAATATATATGTATATATATATAATATCGTTTTAATATATACAATTATATTTACAGATATTCTCTAGATGTATTGATTTAAACGACCAATACAAAACTTACGATTTTCAATTAACTTCGTCGGAGATGGCGGGAGAAATAGAAAAATCTGTCGAATTCTTAGAAGCTTTGGTAAGTCAACTGACTTCGTTGATGCATTATTTAAATATTCTTTGTCCTCTCGGCAAGTTTTACATTCGAGACTTTGATATTTTCTTCTTATATTTTTGAATTTCAGAAACAAAAGACACGGAAAAAATAAAATACAATAAAACAGGTTTTTTTGGGGGTATTCAAATTATTGACGTTTTTTGTTCTTTCTATTTTTCTAACTAAAAATTAACAATTGTTGAACGAGAGATTAAATGAATGGACTGACAATGTGTGTTGTGGTTGTTCGATCAAGCTAAACACCTGACCTTTTTAAATTAAGGTGCAAGACGCTAAATATTCCGCAGATGTAGTGATGTGTGTACCCTTAGTGTAATTAATTCTCTGGGAGATTCCGCAGGCCGTACCAAAATGAGAGAAAAACCCCACCCTTTAAATTACAGTTACAGTCGATCCGACGGTCCTTTTAAAAGTCACCGATACTCAATTATTATACCACATATATATAATATATACGTATATATATATATAAATAAAAAGAACTTGGGTCTGCCCAAAGTTATGATTTTAAAAAAGGGGTAAATTTATAAAACACTCCCCTCGATTTCAGTGGGAAAAAATTTTTTCTTCGGCTTTTTTCGGAGAGGGGTTCTCCATTTTCCGGGAAAAAAAGTCGACTGCAAGCATCTTGGAGGTCAGATTAGTTGAAAAACCGAGGAAAAAAATTGTTTTCCTATTGAAATCGAGGGAGGGGGATATTTTTCTATAATAATACAAAAAAAATATATATATATATTTTTGTATTATTATAGAAAAATACCCCCTCTCCCTCGATTTCCATAGGAAAACAATTTTATATATACATATACACACTTGTTAACTGGTGTATTCGAACCTAGAACCTCATTATTACGAAGCGAACTTCTTAATAATTCGGCCAAGCTACATCTGTTGTATCAGTTACTCAAATCGGTCACTTAATACCCAACTATAGATATACACGATGTACCACAAAAATATATACACACTTTGATTACATGTACATTCGATAATTATTAGAATGCTGTTGAAGTGTGTATACACTTTTTGGGGACACCCTGTACATATATATCGTTAGCTGAGGGTCAATTGTAATCATGAAAGAATCAGCCCTCAATATTTAAACATAGGGGTGTTTTTTATTACTTAAAATATATGGTTACCTGGAATATCAACGAAATTGTATGCTTAGTTCTCATGTATTTTAAGTAATACGTACACACATATATATTTATATATATATATATATATATATACAAACATGTATAACAAAGAGGGTGTGGTAAGATACCAGGTGGGCCATAACGCACAAGAGTACTCAATACTTAGGGTAGTAGAGGGAGTAATAGGAAAAGAGTCAGGACCCCGAGTCGGATCTAGCTGTCAAAATGGCTGGAGCTCAGCCGGCAGGGTACTGACTCTTTTCCTACAAACATCTTCATCATCATCATTTTACGTCCGCTTTTCCCTGCTTGCAAGGGTGGGACGGGTCCTATTCAGAACAGCATCTCTCCACTTGTCACGGTCCTTCGTCATCTCCTCGGTGAGTTTCAGCGATCTGAGGTCTGCTCTCACCACCTCCGCCCATGTTTTTCGTGGTCTACCTCTACTGCGTCTTCCCTCTGGGACATGTGTGTATATATATATATATATATATATATATATATATAAATGAGATCGAGATCGTGTAGGTGTCACGAGAAAAAAAGACACACAGTCCACGCTGTAATGTGGTCGTGTAGGTAACACGATAAAAAGTTCCCAGTTCCACACTGTAAATGTGGTTGGTGTTAGGAAGGGCATCCAGCCGTAGAAAACCTGCCAGACAGTCCTATATGAGCGAGACACGGTCACCCGACCAACCTTGCCTCAAGTGGGACAACTCCCGTCTAACCCATTCTAGCATGGAAAGTGGATGTTAAACGAGGATGATGATGATGATGATATATATATATATATATACACACAAGCATATATACATATATGTATGTATCACTCACATGGATGGGTGCTACACGAGGATACTGAGGATGGCTCTGAACATTAATCAGTGTACACTGAGGGTGAAGAACTCAGAGTTGTATGGGAGCCCCCGAATATTCAGCTCAAAAATGACACAGAGGAGACTGAGGTTAGCTGGACATGTTCACCGACATTCAGAGTTGACACTGCATTCAACTTTGAATGTCGGTGGGAACCCCTACACGGACACACTGGAAGAGGGAGACCGAGGTTGACATATGTTGATGCCCTAAGGACAGACACTGGTCTCTGGGAGACATGGCACATAGCGGTGATGATGAAGGCTTGGATACCCATGCATGCTGACGCCCATATTTTTTTCCGTTCTAGGGCCTTATACACCCTGTCATTAATATTTTCTGTAGTATAAAAATACAGGGGAAGTTACCAATCTAATTAAATTTGTTTTTTTTTTTTTTCATTTTACGTCCGCTTTTCCCTGCTTGCAAGGGTGGGACGGGAACTGATTCTGGCTTGATTTCTACAGCTGGATGCCCTTCCTCACACCAACCTCATTTACAGTGAGTGCTGGGTGCTTTTTTGCCGTGGCACCTCCACGACCACTTTGCAGGGGAATGATATGGACCCCAGTCCCTATCATCTCATTTCCACAGCTGAGTAAACTGGAGCAATGTGAAATAAAGTGTCTTGCTCAAGGAAACAACACATCACTCGGTCTGAGAATTGAACTCACAACCTTTCGATTGCAAGGCCAATGCTCTAACCACTAAACCATGTGCCTCCATTATATGTATATAAATATATATATATATCATCATTATCATCGTTTTTACGTCTGTTTTTCCACGCTTGTATGGGTTGGATGAGTCCTCGGAGTGGCATCTCTCTACTCATTGCATTCCTTCATCATCTCTTCTGTGAGTCTGTGATTTAAGGTCAGCTCTCACAACCTCTGCCCAGCTCTTCCTTGGTCTTTCTCTACTCCAGATTCCTTTCACTCGCATTTCCTTGTCCCTCTTCACCTATCGATCATCATCCATATATATCGTTTCGTTCGTTTCATTTTACGTCCGCTTTTTCCCTGCTTGCAAGGGTGGGACGGGAACTGATTTCTACAGCTGGATGCCCTTCCTAACACCAACCTCATTTACAGTGAGTGCTGGGTGCTTGTTTGCCGTGGCACCTCCACGACCACTTTGCAGTGGAATGATATGGACCCCAGTCCCTATCATCTCATTTCTACAGCTGAGTAATCTGGAGCAATGTGAAATAAAGTGTCTTGCTCAAGGAAACAACACATCACCCGGTCTGAGAATTGAACTCACAACCTTTCGATTGCAAGGCCAATGCTCTAACCACTAAGCCATGTGCCTCTATATATATATATATATATTATTATTAATTAATCAAAAATAGCCAAATTAATTTTAATTTGTTTTGTGTTTTAATTGATTTTATTTCTATTTTTAGTTCCAGAAGAGTGAATCTGACCTCAACCATATCGATAGAAAATTGGAATTTGAATTTCTGCAAGATGGATTTTCTGTAACTATAGATTTTCTCTTGTTAAATTTTTGTGTAAAACCCACCACTGTTACCGTCTATTGTATTGTCCCCTATATGTCGGCCCTTGTGGCCAATAAATGAAACTATTATTATTATTGGCGCTGAATTGGCAGTATCGGTAGAGGGTCGGACATGCTTTCCAGCATAGTTACGTCCCTTTACAGTCTGAGTTCAAATCCCACCGAGGTTAACTTTGCCTTTCATCCTTACGGGGGTGATAAAATAAAGTACCAGTAATGCACTGGGTAATTGCTGGCCTTGTGCCTAAAGTAGAAACAATTATTAGGCGGTGGATTGACAGTATCGGTAGAGAGTCGGACGCTTTGCATCATAGAGTTACGGCCCTTGTCATTCTGAGTTCAAATCTCGCCGATGTAAACTTTGCCTTTCATCCTCACGGGGTCGATAAAATAAAGTACCAGTAATGTACTGGGATAATTGCTGGCCTTGTGCCAAAAGTAGAAACAATTATTATTGTTGTTATTAATCACTTTAAGATGGTGGATTGGTAGAATTCCTAGAACATTGGATAAAATGTTATTATGGTATTTGTTCTGGCTCTCTTCCTTCAGAGTTTAAATCTAGCTGTGAGGTAAGGGTGTTGAACTTACAGTCATAATGTCGTGGGTTCGAGTCCTGGACTGGGTTGTATGTTGTGTTGTGTTCTTGAGCAAAATACTTCATTTCTCGTTGCTCCAGTATACTCAGCTGAAAATGAGTACCAGCAATAGCTGGGGGTTTAACCCTGCGATGGACTGGTGTCCTGTCCAGGGGAGATGTCTTGTACTCTCAGTCACTTCATGCCACAGAAACTAAGATAAACACTAACCTGGTGAGCTTCCAGGTTAGAGACAGACTTTTACCCTGCAATGGACTGCCATCCTGTCCAGAGAGGAGTCTTGTACTCTCAGTTGTTTAACACTGTCCATACCAATGCCGTCTTCTCTCCCGCACACTACAGCTTATCCCTCTTATACACAGTTTCTCTCCTGATATTCCCCCTGCTGGATCGCCCCTACACAGCATTGAACTTGGCAGAGTTTAATGAGAAAGGACAGAAATGTGTTGAGCTGTGGTGGAACCACATCTAGCCAAACTTTGTAACTGACACTCTTGTGGACACGACAAGAAGAAGAATAGACATCAACCTTATAATGGACTGGTGTTCCTCCCAGGAAAGAGTCTTGTACTCTCAGTCGTTTAACGCCACAGAAACCAAGATACACACTGGCTAGATGTACCTCCAGACTTTAGACATCTTTTTTTAATTACAGAAGGAAGAAAATCCAGTCAGATTAATGAAGAGAGTGGCAGCCATTAAACAGGAATTTCTTGAAGTTGTGGAAGAAACCAAGAAATTACAAGATGCTCAAAAGGTTGGTTTTCTTTTCTTAATATTCAAGTTAATACACCCACTACACTCTGTAAAGTGGTTGGTGATAGGAAGGGCATCCAGCTGTAGAAAGTTTGCCAAACAAAGTGTTGGGACAGCCTTCCTAGTGTTAGTGATCTATGAGGGTCAGCTGAAAAGTTCATCAGACCTTCCTAGTGTTAGTGATCTATGAGGGTCAGCTGAAAAGTTCATCAGACTTTCCTAGTGTTAGTGATCTATGAGGGTCAGCTGAAAAGTTCATCAGCTAACCAAGATACTCTCATAAAATGACCAAATGAGGTTTATTTTTCAACATAGTCCCTGGAAAGAAACAATGCAGTTATTAATAAGAAGAGCTGAAATTAATGCATGTAAACTTTCACAGCTCTAGCATCACTCCTTCATAAGCTAACCAAGATACACTCATGGAATGACCAGATGAGGTTTATTTTTCAACATAGTCCCTGGGAAAGAAACAAAGCAGTTATTAATAAGATGCATGCAAGATTTCACAGCTCTAGCATCACTCCTTCATAGTCAGCCTAGGAACTTTTTTAGCTAACCCTCGAACACAATAAAAGCACCCAGTACACTCTGTAAAGTGGTTGGTTATAGGAAGGGCATCCAGCTGTAGAAAGTTTGCCCAGCAATGGGTTGGGAGGACTCTTCAGTTGTGTCAAGGACAGCCTCCCTAGTGTTGACACCAGCACTAACACATTACAGGGTGCATTTTGTGTCACCAGTGTTACCACTTTGCAGAGTGGACTGGGTGTATTTAGTTGTGGCACCAGCACTACAACTTTACAGAGTGGACTGGGTGTATTTAGTTGTGGCACCAGCACTACAACTTTACAGAGTGGACTGGGTGTATTTAGTTGTGGCACCAGCACTACAACTTTACAGAGTGGACTGGGTGTATTTAGTTGTGGCACCAGCACTACCAACTTTACAGAGTGGACTGGGAGTATTTTGTCATGGCACTAGCATGACTACTTTACAGGATAGTCTAGGTGCTTTTTTTCATAGCACCAGTATGACCACCTTTTAGGGCGGACTGAGTTTTTTCTCATGGCACCAACACTACCACCTTACAGGGTTGACTGGATGCTTTTTGTCACGGCACCAACACTACCACCTTACAGGGTTGACTGGATGCTTTTTGTCATGGCACCAACACACCACTTTACAGGGTTGACTGGATGCTTTTTGTCATGGCACCAACACACCACTTTACAGGGTTGACTGGGTGTATTTAGTCATGGCTCCAGTACTACCACTTTACAGAGTGGACTGGGTGTATTTAGTCATGGCTCCAGTGCTACCACTTTACAGAGTGGACTGGGTGTATTTAGTCATGGCTTCAGTACTACCACTTTACAGAGTGGACTGGGTATTTTGATGTAATTAAAATAATATTTGTTATAACTCCACCAACCTAATCTGTTTATTGCAGGAAATTACTGACTACTTTCGTGAACAATTGTCAGTTTTAATGCAGCTCACACAACAAATGGACTCCAAGATAGACCATCCAGTAAGTATTTTATCTTTTTTATCTTATCTTATCTTTTTAAACCCTTTTAAAACCAAACCATTCTTACTTCTATGTTACAAAACCAAACCACCCCAAACCATCCTTACTTCTGTGTTACAAAACCAAACCACCCCAAACCATCCTTACTTCTGTGTTACAAAACCAAACCATTTGAAACCGAACCACCCTTCTATGATGTTACAAAACCAAACCAATTGAAACCAAACCGTCCTTATTTCTATGTTACAAAACCAAACCAATTGAAACCATCCTTACTTCTATTATCAGAAGACCCTGTGATAAATAGGTGAAACTCCAGAATAAACTTCACGAAACAGTATCATTTTACCCACACGAAGCCGTTTCCCCTCGCTGTTTAACGAAAGTGTCAACTCTGGCCAGAGGGGTTCGAATTTTAATAATATAAACTTAGTTTTCCATTGAGTGAGGAAATGGTGAAAGCTATGTCTGGTCTATTCGACTGGGTTCGTCTCCTAATTATATATATATATCATCATCATCATCATCACCGTCATTGTTTAACATCATTGTTCCACGCTAGCGTGGGTAGGATGGGTTGTTCCTTTGTGAGTATTAGGTCAGAAGACCGTGATTTGCTCATGCAGGGTTGATTTTTGGCTTGGATTCTACGGCTGGGTGCCCTTCCTAACGCTAACCACATTTACAGTGTGTGATGGGTGATTTTTGTTGTGATACTTACATGACCACTTTACAGTGTGGACTGGGTTCTTTTTGTTGTGACACCTTCACGACCACTTTACAGTGTGGACTGGGTGCTTTTTGTTGTGACACCTTCACGACCACTTTACAGTGTGGACTGGGTGCTTTTTGTTGTGACACCTTCACGACCACTTTACAGTGTGGGCTGGAGGCTTCGCTGGATGTATACTTCAGCTTATCCTCATGAGATAGGTATGGGACTGGGTGGGGTGGGGTAGGATGGAGCATGCTATATATATATGCTTCAGCTATGGCCTGTGTGTGTGTGTGTGTGTGTGTGTATATATGTTTACATGTAAGTGCTTGTGAATTTGAACCAATTTGTCTTTATATTCTGCTTAATTTTCAGAAGAGAGAGACATCAGTTGAAGTCCAGGCATTGGAACAGCTTCTTGGAGTACCAGTTTCTCCCACTGTCAACGAACCTGAACCAAACCCTGTCCAAACCATCAAAGAAACTCCACAAATCTCTGAACCTGAAGTCAAACCCGAAAAAACCACAAAGAAACCTGCCACAAAACTTACCACTGAAATAGATATGCAAGAATTCTTTTCAGGTTTGTCTTTACTGTTTTATTGTTGATATCATGAGACTGAAGTACACTCTGCTAAAAATGAGTATTAGTTGTAGAGCTAGGGAGTTAACCCTGCAGTGGACTATCGTCTTATCCATGGTGAAGTGAGGTAGTGTGCAGTGAACTAGCGTCTTATCCATGGTGAAGTGAGGTAGTGTGCAGTGGACTGGCGTCTTATCCATGGTGAAGTGAGGTAGTGTGCAGTGGACTGGCATCTTATCCATGGTGATGTGAGGTAGTGTGCAGTGGAAGGTGTAAGAAAGTCTTCTGCCCTCGGGCGCTTAACACCAATGAAATCATAAGACAAGTCTCCTCTGTTGAAAATGAGGGGAGTTAACCATGGAGTGGACTAGCATCCTATCCCCATGGAGAGGTGGTGTGGAAGGTGGAGGGAAGTTTTGTGCTCTTAGTTGCTTAATGCCAATGAAATCATGAGACTGAAGTCCACTCGACTGTAAATGAGTATTAGCCATAACTAGGAAGTTAACATTACAATGGACTGGCATCCTATCCATGGTGGTGTGGAAGATGGATGGAAGTCTTGTACTCTCAGAAATCGGGATAACACTGGCCTGATGAATATCAGGGCTTGGGATAGACTTTACCTTATACAGACCCCTCGGCCTGTCTGGAAGGTCAGTAGCCCCGCTTCAGTACTCTCTTGGTCCAATGTAGACCCGTCCAGCCCTTGCTATGATGATATTTAACCCTTTAGCATTTACATTACTCTATATTTACTATTGTATTTTTGTGGTAAAGGCTTTATCTTACATAATTATCTCACATAATATCAAATCTATGAGATTTTGATGTTATTTATTTTGAGAACAATACCGTAACATCAGTATGAGCGGCCGGTTACAGCTGGTTTGAAAAGAAAGAGGTGCGAGAGTTCTGGTCGGATATGGCCGGTTTAAATGCTAAAGGGTTATAGGATTACAGTATTTATATTCATCTAAACAACCTTCCATCATAATTTTATGTCAGAACCTTCTGTTAAGTTATGTTCCAAACACCAACTTAATGAGAAAGTTAATTATATTATAACATTTTTGTAAAAAAGGGTTAAATTTCATCTTTGTGTCACAAATTACTTTTCATCCATGTTTACCTAACGAGTACTTAATTTAAATACTTACAGGTGTTGAAGAAATTAATCAGTCGCCAGCTTCCAAGAGAAAGAATACTGATGAATTTATCCCTTTGACTTCTGAAGAATTTGAGAAAGTTTCAACATTAGTTCGAATACATGTCAAACTGGGAGATGTTAACACTGTGAGTTTGATTATTTCTTTACAACCAAATTCTTTACAGATGCTGGCATAGATGACACTGTGTGTGTCTTTGATGGTGGGCCTTTTGCTGTGGTAATTTGTGGCAGTTAGTCTTGAATGGGACCTTTGACCTATTGTTGAGTGGTGGTCAAGAATTGGCCTGTTATCTTTTGCTGTGGTAATTTCAGCAGCTTCTTCTCCTCTTCCTGAGAGGGTCGCAGGAGCACAGTCGCTCCAGCAGGTCCTGTGAGAAGCAATAATCCTCTCTGGATTTTGGTCTTTGTATTAATTATTACTAACAAGACCTATATCATCATCATTTTATGTCCGCTTTTCCCTGCTTGCAAGGGTGGGATGGGTCCTATTCAGCACAGCATCTCTACAACACATCACCCAGTTTTATGGACCACATCCAATATTCATGTTTTTTCACTCTTTGCGGGGGTTACATTCCTAGAGAACTATATGTGTATGTATATATATATACATATCATCATCATCATCGTTTAACGGGTACTGTCCCACTTGAGGCAAGATTGGTCGGGTGTCCGTGTCTCACTCGTATAGGACTATCTGGCAGGTTTTCTACGGCTGGATGCCCTTCCTAACACCAACCACATTTACACATCCTTCTCTGGAAGAAATTGCCTATGTTCAGAGCTGGAGAAGGGATAGGCTCTGCTAGGTTTAAAACGTGTCCAGGGGCATATTGTCTATATGCTTCAGCTTGTTCCTGTGGGAGGTCAGGTCTTCTGTATTACTGCATGATTGCAGAGGTCACGGCCGTGTCCTCTGGAGTCACGCAGTAATACAGAAGACCTGACCTCCCACAGGAACAAGCTGAAGCTGAAGCATATAGACAATATGCCCTCCTTATGTGTATATATGCAGCCGACCTTTGAGAGGTGCAATTGGGTAAGGTCAGCTGCATATATGCACATAAGGAGGTAACATTCATTGTAATGACTTCTTGATATTCAATTATAATTCTATAATTCTTCTTTTTCATATTTTCTCCAGTGTTATCATGGACTTTGGCAACATTTCAAAGTTGAGAAAAACACGTGAGTTATATTTACTTATATTTAAAAAGCACTCAGTCTACCCTGAAAGTATCAGGTAATCCTGTTGGAGTCACAGAAAATACTACCCAGTCCACCCTGTAAGGTGATCGTGCTGGTGACACGACAAGAAGCACTCAGTCCACCCTGTAAGGTGATCGTGCTGGTGACACGACAAGAAGCACTCAGTCCACCCTGTAAGGTGGTCATGCTGGAGACACCCAAGCAGCACCCAGTCCCCCCAGTAAAGTGTTTGTGTTGAATTCATGACAAACAACACCCAGTCCACTCTGTAAAGTGGTTGTGCTGGTGACATGACAAGAAGCACTCAGTCCACCCTGTAAGGTGGTCGTGCTGGTGACATGATAAAAAGCACCCAGTCCACCCTGTAAGGTGGTAGTGCTGGTGACTTGAGAAAAAGCACCCAGTCCACCCTGTAAGGTGGTAGTGCTGGTGACTTGAGAAAAAGCACCCAGTCCACCCTGTAAGGTGGTAGTGCTGGTGACTTGAGAAAAAGCACCCAGTCCACTCTGTAAGGTGGTAGTGCTGGTGACATGAGAAAAAGCACCCAGTCCACCCTGTAAAGTGGTAGTGCTGGTGACATGAGAAAAAGCACCCAGTCTACCCTGTAAGGGAGTAGTGCTGGTGACGTAACAAACAGCACCCTGTAAGGTGGTCGTGCTGGTGACACGACAAGAAGCACCCAGTCCACTCGGCAAGGTGGTAGTGCTGGTGACACGACAAGAAGCACTCAGTCCACTCTGCAAGGTGGTTATGTTGGTGTCATGACAAACAGCACCATCTACTTTGTAATGTGGTCATGGTGGTGACACAAGAAACACCCAGTCCACTGTATAAATAGCTTATAAAATACTTAGCTTCCAGTGGCTGCTGTGCTTACTTTTAGGAAATACAGTTCTGTAGGAGCAAGACTCGGTCACCTGAGCTGACTTGTCTTATAATGTGACAACCTGTCTAACCCATGCAAGTGTGGAAAATAGACATTAAATAGTGATGATCATGGTGACACTAAATTCTTCTCTAATTAATTAAAATATAAAGTATTTAATTAGAAATAAGGCAATGAAATGATTAAATATGTACTAAATTGTGTCTTTCTTGGTCTTCTTTCTTACCTCAACATATGACACACAGCTTGTAATCATCATTATTTAATGTCATTAAATAATGATGATGATGGCACTAAATTCTTTAGTAATTAATTAAAATACCAAATATTTAATTAGAAATACTGCAATGAAAAGGTTAATTGCTAATTTTTGTATCTTTTTTCTGTATCCCACACCTATAACTACTACTACTACTACTACCACTACTGCTGTCGACCATCCTCGTTACGCTGCCTGTTCAGTCAAGATCTGTCACCAAAAGATATGTATAATATGGGACTACGTGTCAGTGGAGCCTCAGGTGAAGCTAAACTGAAGGTAAAGGAGACATTTTGTTGATTTTTTTTTTTTTTACTTAACCCTTTACCATTTAATCTGGCCATAATTCTCTCACCTCTTTCTGATCAAATTGGTTGTAACCAGCCACTCATACTGATGTTAAGGTATTGTTCTCAAAATAAATAATTTTAAAATCTCATAGATTTGATATGTGAGGTAATATATAATAGTAAATATAGAGTATGTATATAAAATATAATAGTAAATATAGAGTATGTAAATGCTAAAGGGTTAATGAACATAGTTCTTTCTTTCATCATATTATCACCATCACCACCATAATCTTCATGACTACCACCACCACCACCACCACTGTCATTATCACTACCTTAACCATTAAAAACAACAAAGTTATTTTACCTATTCATATAGAGGGTTCATCATACTGACATATTGACTGATCTATAACAGTTATATAACTATACTATCAGACTTTATATATATGTTCGATCAAACCGTTTATATACGGATGTCTGATAGTATACAGTTATATAGCTGTTATAGATCAGTCAATATGATCAACCCTCTGTTATAGATCAGTCAATATGATCAACCCTCTGTTATAGATCAGTCAATATGATCAACCCTCTGTTATAGATCAGTCAATATGATCAACCCTCTGAAACGATTGTAAAACAATGATATGAATAGGTAAAATAACGACTTTGTTGTTGTTTTCATTGTTAAATTAACAACATATATATATATAATGGCGATGAATTTGTTTTGCAAGGTTTTTGATATGAAATTGTGTGTCGAAACAAATATTGTTATATTTGGGGAGGGTCGTATTGTAATAATATTTCCAGAAATAATAACAGAACACACTCACTGTTTGGTTGGTTTTTTCGCTTCTGCATCTTTTATATCTCTATAGTTAATTTATTTGGCAATCAATGTTTATCATTGACATAGTACTACTGATGATGTTGCAGATGTGCAACAAAAGAACTTTGATAGACTATATATATATATATAGTCACTTTTCTGTTAATGTCAATATAATTCTTATATCGTTATTGACTGGGCATCCACTGATGAGTTTATAAGAGCCCGCTTGTGTATAAAACTATGGATTATATACAAGTTTCTACATAACCTGGAATCTATTTATCCCAAATTGTAGAAATCTTATAACGAAACGGCTGTCTGGAAGAAATGAGATATTTATTTAATAATGTCTCATAAAATAATACAACCAATTATCCACGAAATACTGATTAGTTAGCACCCCAAACACTAAATTGGGATAATACTTAAGTATATCCTAATGTTTGTTGAGTGAGATGGAGTTGGTCGGAGTATCGCTTAAGGCTTTCTCTGTTTATGTATTAAATTGTATATATATATATATATATATATTTATATCTGTATTTTTAACCGTTGGTCAGTCAATGATAAACATTGATTGCCAAATAAATTAACTATGGAGATATAAAAGATGCAGAAGTGAAAACCAACCAAACAGTGAGTGTGTTCTGTTATTATTTCTGGCAATATTACAACAATATGACCCTCCCCAAGTATAACAATATATATATATATAGCTTTCACCGTATTTTAACTAAAGGAATTTTAGCTTGATAATGGGGTTTAGAACCTTCAGATAAATGGAAAAAGATGAGTATTGACGTACATGTACGTCAATACTCATCTTTTTCCATTTATCTGAGGGTTCTAAACCCCGTTATCAAGCTAAAATTCCTTTAGTTAAAATATGGTGAAAGCTATATATTTTCTAATTTCAAACTCGCTCACTGTTTCAAAACATACTTACTTGATATATATATATATATATATTAGAATTGGTGCTCTGAAATAGCGATATATATAAATCACTATATACACACACACACACAATGAAGCAATTAACCAATTCTATTTCTTCTCCAGATTCTGCGATCTCTGAAGTTACTTCACCTCTCAACAAAAGGTCACGCCAAACTACTTTGACTTCTCAATGGTAGACAGGCTATTGTAGATAAATCTGGAAACATGGAACTACTTTTAACTTAGTAAAACTTGGAGAAGGAAGCAGAGGAGGAATCTTCTAATACACCATGCTGGATCTGAAATTGAACCTGGGGACCTGAAAATACAAACTTTTATGAAGCTAGTATCCTTCCCTTTGTCTTTTTAGCACAGGTTTACTAGAGTAAAATATTGACCTTTCCCTCCCCACCACTCATCCTCTTTATTTGTTTATTTGCCTGTCAAATATACCAAGGCATTCTATAATAACCCCAAAAGCTTTCAGAAACTTTACTCTTTTATGCTTTTACCTGTTCCGGCTGAGGCCATGCTGGGGCATTGCCAATTTAAAAAAAAAATTTCTTTTATGTCAGTACTTTTATTCTATTTTAATAAAAATAATAATTGTTTCTACATTTTTGCACAAGGCCAGCAATTTTAAAGGGAAGGGGAAAGTCGATTAAATTGACCCAGTGCATTACTGGTACTTTATTTTATTAACCCTGTAAGGATAGAAAGGCAAAGTTAATCCCACCAAAATTAGCTTTGCCTTTCATCCTTACAAGAGTTGATAAAAAAAACTACCAGTAATGCACTGGGGTCAATTTAATTAACTTTCCTCTCCTAAAAAACTGTTGGCTTTGTTCCTAAATAAAAAAAAAATTCATTATTATAATTATTTTAAACCTTTAATCTACATGTGTATAGATCAGTTATTGTGAACTATAAACTATATTACTGTGATCACTGAGCTGGCCAAGCAGACATACATTCTCACATTTATTGCAAACCTCATTCCCTAGAGATCTTATGAATTTAGAAATATTTTTCTTAATATATATATATACACACACATATATATATAGAATATTATAGGGTAAAATGACAGGAGGCCAGTTATATTCCTTCAAGAGTCAACACCAAGGATGGATGAGATGCATAACGTTGAGTGCTTTCATAATATTACATGACGGTTTACATTGAGGCATGACCAATTCTACCCAGTGGTGAACCACCAAATTTAAGCGTATATATATATATATTTATTTATGTTCATACACAGAACAAAAGTACATTTTCAAACCCTATATATATATATATTTATTTATGTAATAAAAAACACAATATACTTATTCCATTCCCCAAGGTTAGAAATCTTTATTATAAATATTTCTATTTGATGAATGGATTCAGGCACCTCTGTTAGAATCGTCTGACTTCGTGAAACCTTTGGTAATGGAATAATTATATTGTTTTGTTTTATTACATAATTAAATTGCTCTGTACTACTCTTATTTCCTTTACCTTTTCCACCCACACACACATCAGAAAACAGCACAGCTCCCATGACTTTCGTAGACATTTTTTCCCGCCCAGAGTTGCTGAAGCATGGAACAAACTGCCTGCGTCAGTTGTTAGCTGCCGAGACACTGCATCCTTTAAGACACTCATGCTTCCCGAAATACGCCAAAACTACACCTGATGTACCCCTTCCATACACATGCACACATGTGTGTATCATGACTCGTGCACTGTTCATTTTACTGATGTTTGTGCATTGCCCTATGTACTGTACATGCACTTTTTGATGAGTTGTGGTGCACCTGGGCACTGTACACAATATTTCATTATTATTATTATATGACTCATACACTGTTCATTTTCCTGACATTTGTACATTATTCTATGTACTATACATGCACCTTTGATGAGTTGTAGTGCACCTGAGCACTGTACACAATAATTTCATTATTATTATTATTACTCTATATATATATAGGAAAAGAGTGAGGACACCGACGGCTGAGCTCTGGCTGTTTTGACAGCTAGATCTGAACTAACCCAGCAGTTGGATCTAGCGATCGAAACGGCCGGAGCTTAGCTGTCGGGGTCCTGACTCTTTTCCTACTACCCTAAGTATTGAGTACTCTGGTGCGTTATGGTCCACCTGGTTCCTTACCACACTTTCTTTATATATATATATATATATATATACACAATAGATTACAACTAAGTAAGGGTCAATTTTGATTATGTGTCATACAAGGCCCTCTTCCCAGAATATTTTAGTCTAGCATTTTTCAATGAGTCGAACTGGTTGGGTGAAGTGGGGTGGGGTTTTATACTTGACTCAAAGATCTGTTGGAAATCAATCAAAATATTGCATCAATCAGAAAAAACAAAAAGAAATTCAATATATGTAAACAAACCCTTATTTCATGAAAAATGTTAATTAATGGTAGTGCTCCAGCATGGCCAGAACCCAAGGCCTGAAGCAGAACAGGTAAAAGAGAATTTGTTGAACTTTGACCCCTTTTCTTAACCCACCCAATATTTTTTTTTTAAATAAAGATTTAATATTGTTGATGTTATATTGTTTTGTTTTGTTTTGGACCCTTAACTTCTGATGGGGTCGTAGGGAACTCTGTTGTCATATACTGTGTGACCCCTAATTCCTGATGGGGGTCATAGGGAGCACTGCTGTCACATATTGTGACTCCTAATTCCTGATGAGGGTCGTAGGGAGCACCGTTGTCATATACTGTGTGACCCCTAATTCCTGATAGGGTCGCAGGGAGCACTGTCATATACTGTGTGACCTTAAATTCTGATGGGGGTCGCAGGGAGCACCGTCGTCACATATACTGTGATCTTGGCCATTTGAAACCTGTCGGAACTCATCCCTTCTCCAGCTCTTAGGAAGCGCATCCAGCTGTAGAAAGATTGGCAAACAAAGTGTTGGGAGGACCCTTCAGTTGTGTCAAGGACATGACAACCTCTCTAGTGTTGGTGATCTACAGGATAAACATATTCAGTACAGGAAGACTTCTCTTGTGCTGGTACCATAAAATCCACTTGGTAGAACATAGGACTGTACGTAAGCTGTGCCATGACAAAATGCACCCAGTCCACTCTGTATGGTGGTAGTGCTGGTGACATGAGAAAAAGCAGCCAGTCCACTCTGTAAGGTGGTAGTGCTGGTGCCATGACATAAAGCACCCAGTCCACTCTGTGTGGTGGTAGTGCTGGTGACATGAGAAAAAGCAGCCAGTCCACTCTGTAAGGTGGTAGTGCTGGTGCCATGACATAAAGCACCCAGTCCACTCTGTATGGTGGTAGTGCTGGTGACATGAGAAAAAGCAGCCAGTCCACTCTGTATAGTGGTAGTGCTGGTGACATGACATAAAGCACCCAGTCCACTCTGTAAGGTGGTAGTGCTGGTGCCATGACATAAAGCACCCAGTCCACTCTGTAAGGTGGTAGTGTTGGTGCCATGACATAAAGCACCCAGTCCATTCTGTAAGGTGGTAGTGCTGGTGACATGAGAAAAAGCAGCCAGTCCACTCTGTAAGGTGGTAGTGCTGGTGCCATGACAAAATGCACCCAGTCCACTCTGTATGGTGGTAGTGCTGGTGACATGAGAAAAAGCAGCCAGTCCACTCTGTAAGGTGGTAGTGCTGGTGCCATGACATAAAGCACCCAGTCCACTCTGTATGGTGGTAGTGCTGGTGACATGAGAAAAAGCAGCCAGTCCACTCTGTAAGGTGGTAGTGCTGGTGCCATGACAAAGCACCCAGTCCACTCTGTATGGTGGTAGTGCTGGTGACATGAGAAAAAGCAGCCAGTCCACTCTGTAAGGTGGTAGTGCTGGTGCCATGACAAAGCACCCAGTCCACTCTGTATGGTGGTAGTGCTGGTGACATGAGAAAAAGCAGCCAGTCCACTCTGTAAGGTGGTTGTGCTGGTGCCATGACAAAGCACCCAGTCCACTCTGTATGGTGGTAGTGCTGGTGACATGAGAAAAAGGAGGCCAGTCCACTCTGTAAGGTGGTAGTGCTGGTGCCATGACATAAAGCACCCAGTCCACTCTGTATGGTGGTAGTGCTGGTGACATGAGAAAAAGCAGCCAGTCCACTCTGTAAGGTGGTAGTGCTGTTGCCATGACATAAAGCACCCAGTCCACTCTGTATGGTGGTAGTGCTGGTGACATGAGAAAAAGCAGCCAGTCCACTCTGTAAGGTGGTAGTGCTGGTGCCATGACATAAAGCACCCAGTCCACTCTGTAAGGTGGTAGTGCTGGTGCCATGACATAAAGCACCCAGTCCATTCTGTAAGGTGGTAGTGCTGGTGCCATGACATAAAGCACCCAGTCCACTCTGTAAGGTGGTAGTGCTGGTGACATGAGAAAAAGCAGCCAGTCCACTCTGTAAGGTGGTAGTGCTGGTGCCATGACAAAGCACCCAGTCCACTCTGTATGGTGGTAGTGCTGGTGACATGAGAAAAAGCAGCCAGTCCACTCTGTAAGGTGGTAGTGCTGGTGCCATGACATAAAGCACCCAGTCCACTCTGTAAGGTGGTAGTGCTGGTGACATGAGAAAAAGCAGCCAGTCCACTCTGTAAGGTGGTAGTGCTGGTGCCATGACATAAAGCACCCAGTCCACTCTGTATGGTGGTAGTGCTGGTGACATGACAAAGCACCCAGTCCACTCTGTAAGGTGGTAGTGCTGGTGCCATGACAAAGCACCCAGTCCACTCTGTAAGGTGGTAGTGCTGGTGACATGAGAAAAAGCAGCCAGTCCACTCTGTAAGGTGGTAGTGCTGGTGCCATGACAAAGCACCCAGTCCACTCTGTAAGGTGGTAGTGCTGGTGCCATGACATAAAGCACCCAGTCCACTCTGTAAGGTGGTAGTGCTGGTGCCATGACATAAAGCACCCAGTCCATTCTGTAAGGTGGTAGTGCTGGTGCCATGACATAAAGCACCCAGTCCACTCTGTAAGGTGGTAGTGCTGGTGACATGAGAAAAAGCAGCCAGTCCACTCTGTAAGGTGGTAGTGCTGGTGCCATGACAAAGCACCCAGTCCACTCTGTATGGTGGTAGTGCTGGTGACATGAGAAAAAGCAGCCAGTCCACTCTGTAAGGTGGTATTGCTGGTGCCATGACATAAAGCACCCAGTCCACTCTGTATGGTGGTAGTGCTGGTGACATGAGAAAAAGCAGCCAGTCCACTCTGTAAGGTGGTAGTGCTGGTGCCATGACATAAAGCACCCAGTCCACTCTGTATGGTGGTAGTGCTGGTGACATGAGAAAAAGCAGCCAGTCCACTCTGTAAGGTGGTAGTGCTGGTGCCATGACAAAGCACCCAGTCCACTCTGTAAGGTGGTAGTGCTGGTGCCATGACATAAAGCACCCAGTCCACTCTGTATGGTGGTAGTGCTGGTGACATGAGAAAAAGCAGCCAGTCCACTCTGTAAGGTGGTAGTGCTGGTGCCATGACAAAGCACCCAGTCCACTCTGTAAGGTGGTAGTGCTGGTGCCATGACATAAAGCACCCAGTCCACTCTGTATGGTGGTAGTGCTGGTGACATGAGAAAAAGCAGCCAGTCCACTCTGTAAGGTGGTATTGCTGGTGCCATGACATAAAGCACCCAGTCCACTCTGTATGGTGGTAGTGCTGGTGACATGAGAAAAAGCAGCCAGTCCACTCTGTAAGGTGGTAGTGCTGGTGCCATGACATAAAGCACCCAGTCCACTCTGTATGGTGGTAGTGCTGGTGACATGAGAAAAAGCAGCCAGTCCACTCTGTAAGGTGGTAGTGCTGGTGCCATGACATAAAGCACCCAGTCCACTCTGTATGGTGGTAGTGCTGGTGACATGAGAAAAAGCAGCCAGTCCACTCTGTAAGGTGGTAGTGCTGGTGCCATGACATAAAGCACCCAGTCCACTCTGTATGGTGGTAGTGCTGGTGACATGAGAAAAAGCAGCCAGTCCACTCTGTAAGGTGGTAGTGCTGGTGCCATGACATAAAGCACCCAGTCCACTCTGTATGGTGGTAGTGCTGGTGACATGAGAAAAAGCAGCCAGTCCACTCTGTAAGGTGGTAGTGCTGGTGCCATGACATAAAGCACCCAGTCCACTCTGTATGGTGGTAGTGCTGGTGACATGAGAAAAAGCAGCCAGTCCACTCTGTAAGGTGGTCGTGCTGGTGCCATGACAAAGCACCCAGTCCACTCTGTAAGGTGGTAGTGCTGGTGCCATGACATAAAGCACCCAGTCCACTCTGTATGGTGGTAGTGCTGGTGGCATGACATAAAGCACCCAGTCCACTCTGTAAGGTGGTAGTGCTGGTGCCATGAGAAAAAGCACCCAGTCCATCTTGTCATAGAAAACAAAGCTAAAAGGGGAACACATGAACAAGATGTAGTCAGCTAACCAATCTAACCTCATAACGTAACAACGAACCCATGTAGACATGGTCATGTGACCAGGCTAGCCTCCTAACATGACAATCTAACCCATGGTCATCTGACCAGGCTAGCCTCCTCATGCGACAACCTAACCCATGTAGACATGGTCATCTGACCAGGCTAGCCTCCTAATGTGACAACCTAACCCATGTAGACATGGTCATCTGACCAGGCTAGCCTCCTAATGTGACAACCTAACCCATGTAGACATGGTCATCTGACCAGGCTAGCCTCCTAATGTGACAACCTAACCCATGTAGACATGGTCATCTGACCAGGCTAGCCTCCTAATGTGACAACCTAACCCATGTAGACATGGTCATCTGACCAGGCTAGCCTCCTAATGTGACAACCTCACCCATGTAGACATGGTCATCTGACCAGGCTAGACTCATAACGTGACAACCTAACCCATGTAGACATGGTCATCTGACCAGACTAGCCTCCTAATGTGACAACCTAACCCATGTAGACATGGTCATCTGACCAGGCTAGCCTCCTAATGTGACAACCTAACCCATGTAGACATGGTCATCTGACCAGGCTAGCCTCCTGTGACAACCTAACCCATGTAGACATGGTCATCTGACCAGGCTAGCCTCCTGTGACAACCTAACCCATGTAGACATGGTCATCTGACCAGGCTAGCCTCCTGGACAACCTAACCCATGTAGACATGGTCATCTGACCAGGCTAGCCTCCTGGACAACCTAACCCATGTAGACATGGTCATCTGACCAGGCTAGCCTCCTGTGACAACCTAACCCATGTAGACATGGTCATCTGACCAGGCTAGCCTCCTAATGTGACAACCTAACCCATGTAGACATGGTCATCTGACCAGACTAGCCTCCTAATGTGACAACCTAACCCATGTAGACATGGTCATCTGACCAGACTAGCCTCCTAATGTGACAACCTAACCCATGTAGACATGGTCATCTGACCAGGCTAGCCTCCTAATGTGACAACCTCACCCATGTAGACATGGTCATCTGACTAGGCTAGCCTCCTAATGTGACAACCTAACCCATGTAGACATGGTCATCTGACCAGGCTAGCCTCCTAATGTGACAACCTAACCCATGTAGACATGGTCATCTGACCAGACTAGCCTCCTAATGTGACAACCTAACCCATGTAGACATGGTCATCTGACCAGGCTAGCCTCCTAATGTGACAACCTAACCCATGTAGACATGGTCATCTGACCAGACTAGCCTAACGTGACAACCTAACCCATGTAGACATGGTCATCTGACCAGGCTAGCCTCCTAATGTGACAACCTCACCCATGTAGACATGGTCATCTGACTAGGCTAGCCTCCTAATGTGACAACCTAACCCATGTAGACATGGTCATCTGACCAGGCTAGCCTCCTAATGTGACAACCTAACCCATGTAGACATGGTCATGTGACCAGGCTAGCCTCCTAACATGACAATCTAACCCATGGTCATCTGACCAGGCTAGCCTCCTCATGCGACAACCTAACCCATGTAGACATGGTCATCTGACCAGGCTAGCCTCCTAATGTGACAACCTAACCCATGTAGACATGGTCATCTGACCAGGCTAGCCTCCTAATGTGACAACCTAACCCATGTAGACATGGTCATCTGACCAGGCTAGCCTCCTAATGTGACAACCTAACCCATGTAGACATGGTCATCTGACCAGGCTAGCCTCCTAATGTGACAACCTCACCCATGTAGACATGGTCATCTGACCAGGCTAGACTCATAACGTGACAACCTAACCCATGTAGACATGGTCATCTGACCAGACTAGCCTCCTGTGACAACCTAACCCATGTAGACATGGTCATCTGACCAGGCTAGCCTCCTGTGACAACCTAACCCATGTAGACATGGTCATCTGACCAGGCTAGCCTCCTAATGTGACAACCTAACCCATGTAGACATGGTCATCTGACCAGACTAGCCTCCTAATGTGACAACCTAACCCATGTAGACATGGTCATCTGACCAGGCTAGCCTCCTGGACAACCTAACCCATGTAGACATGGTCATCTGACCAGGCTAGCCTCCTGGACAACCTAACCCATGTAGACATGGTCATCTGACCAGGCTAGCCTCCTGTGACAACCTAACCCATGTAGACATGGTCATCTGACCAGGCTAGCCTCCTAATGTGACAACCTAACCCATGTAGACATGGTCATCTGACCAGACTAGCCTCCTAATGTGACAACCTAACCCATGTAGACATGGTCATCTGACCAGACTAGCCTCCTAATGTGACAACCTAACCCATGTAGACATGGTCATCTGACCAGGCTAGCCTCCTAATGTGACAACCTCACCCATGTAGACATGGTCATCTGACTAGGCTAGCCTCCTAATGTGACAACCTAACCCATGTAGACATGGTCATCTGACCAGGCTAGCCTCCTAATGTGACAACCTAACCCATGTAGACATGGTCATCTGACCAGACTAGCCTCCTAATGTGACAACCTAACCCATGTAGACATGGTCATCTGACCAGGCTAGCCTCCTAATGTGACAACCTAACCCATGTAGACATGGTCATCTGACCAGACTAGCCTAACGTGACAACCTAACCCATGTAGACATGGTCATCTGACCAGGCTAGCCTCCTAATGTGACAACCTCACCCATGTAGACATGGTCATCTGACTAGGCTAGCCTCCTAATGTGACAACCTAACCCATGTAGACATGGTCATCTGACCAGACTAGCCTAACGTGACAACCTAACCCATGTAGACATGGTCATCTGACCAGGCTAGCCTCCTAATGTGACAACCTAACCCATGTAGACATGGTCATCTGACCAGGCTAGCCTCCTAATGTGACAACCTAACCCATGTAGACATGGTCATCTGACCAGGCTAGCCTCCTAATGTGACAACCTAACCCATGTAGACATGGTCATGTGACCAGGCTAGCCTCCTAACATGACAATCTAACCCATGGTCATCTGACCAGGCTAGCCTCCTAATGTGACAACCTAACTCATGTAGACATGGTCATCTGACCAGGTTAGCCTCCTAATGTGACAACCTAACCCATGTAGACATGGTCATCTGACCAGGCTAGCCTCCTAATGTGACAACCTAACCCATGTAGACATGGTCATGTGACCAGGCTAGCCTCCTAACATGACAATCTAACCCATGGTCATCTGACCAGGCTAGCCTCCTAATGTGACAACCTAACTCATGTAGACATGGTCATCTGACCAGGCTAGCCTCCTAATGTGACAACCTAACCCATGTAGACATGGTCATCTGACCAGGCTAGCCTCCTAATGTGACAACCTAACCCATGTAGACACGGTCATCTGACCAGGCTAGCCTCCTAATGTGACAACCTAACCCATAGTCATCTGACCAGGCTAGCCTCCTAATGTGACAACCTAATTCATGCAAACATGGAAAATAGACCTTAAATGGCGATAATCTAATAATTCTGTCCATTCAACATATTAACTCTTCACACCTGTAGATTCAGCAGAAAATGTCTAAATAAAACCCAGGTTTGTTAACCCAAATGCTTATAGTATCTTTACAAATGGATAAATTGTTGTGAAAATTTGTAGTATTAGAGAGTAAAAACATTATTTTTCTAATGTGAAGTAGTTATTGTGATGTTTCGTAACTTTCGAGAATGTTTTGCTAATGTGGTTTGTTAATTTAAATTACTTTTGTATCTTTACTAGTGGACAAATTATTCCGAAACCCTGCAGTATTCGAGTTAAGAGTTTAATATTTAATGTGATGCAGTCATAGTGTTGTTTTTGTACTTTACAATGTCTTGCCAATGTGATTTCATAACTCATGTAATAGTTATCATGGTTATAGTATCTTCACTGGAGGACAGATTGTTGGGAAAATTTGCAGTAAACTAAAGACCTTATTCTTAAATATGAAGTCCACGCTGTAATGTGGCCGTGTAGGCAACACGGTAAAAACCTCCCAGACCCACACTGTAAATGTGGTTGGTGTTAGGAAGGGCATCCAGCTGTAGAAAACACGCCAGACAGTCCACGCTGTAATGTGGCCGTGTAGGCAACACGATAAAAACCTCCCAGCCCCACACTGTAAATGTGGTTGGTGTTAGGAAGGGCATCCAGCTGGAGAAAACCCGCCAGACAGTCCGATGCGAGCAAGACAACCACTCTTGCCTCAAGTGGGAAAACCCCCGTCCAAACCCATGCAAGCATGGAACAGGGACATTAAACGATGATGATGATGATGATGATGATGAAGCAACTATAGTGATGTTTTGTACTTTTCGGTAATGTCTAACTAATGTGGTTTCATGCAGTACAGGACATTAAAAGTTTAATAAATTCTAAAAGGACCCTTAATGATTATTATTATTATTATATCCGGTGGATTGGCAGCATCGGTAGAGGGTCGGATGCCATGCTTTCCAGCATTGAGTTACGGCCCTTGCCACTCTGAGTTCAAATCCCACCGAGGTTAACTTTGCCTTTCATCCTTACGGGGTCGATAAAATAAAGTACCAGTAATACACTGGGATAATTGCTGGCCTAGTGCCAAAAGTAGAAACAATTATATCTGCCAAAGAGGGTGGTGGATTGGCAGTATGACATGCCTTGCAGCAAAGAGTTATGGCCCTTTATGATCTGAGTTCAAATCCAGCCAAGGGGTTGATAAAATAAAGTACCAGTCACACACTGGGGTCGACTTAATCGCCTTTCCCCTCACCCAAAATTGCTGGCCTTGTGCCTAAATAAAAAACCATTATTATTATTATATCTGCCAAGGAGAGAGGTGGATTGGCAGTATCAGTAAAAGGTCGGACACCATGCTTTGCAGCAAAGAGTTATGGCCTTTTATGATTCGAGTTCAAATCCAGCCGAGGTTAACTTTGCCTTTCATCCTTACGGGGTCGATAAAATAAAGTACCAGTAATGTACTGGTGTAATTACTGGCCTTGTGCCAAAATTAGAAACAATTATTATATCTGCCAGAAGTTGCGACTAGTAGATAAGCATCAGCAAGAGAAGAATCAATGGAAACATTGTTTCCTTGGTCCAATATGACAAGTTCCACCCCCATTC
The DNA here is from genome assembly GCA_964016885.1 of Eledone cirrhosa. Lineage (NCBI taxonomy): Eukaryota > Metazoa > Mollusca > Cephalopoda > Octopoda > Eledonidae > Eledone > Eledone cirrhosa. Next base: position 17,994,028 of record OZ024763.1, on the reverse strand, counting down.
GGTAACTGAATGGACCCCCATTCGGTAACCGAATGGGGCCTGGGAACTTGCCGACCAAACCCTACCAAGGTTAGCTTTACCTTTCATCTTTACAGGGTCGATAAAAGGAAGTACCAGTAATGTACTGGGGTAATTACTGGCCTTGTGCCAAAATTAGAAACAATTATTATATCTGCCAGAAGTTGCGACTGGTAGATAAGCACCAGCAAGAGAAGAATCAATGGAAACATTGTTTCCTTGGTCCAATTTGACAAGTTCCACCCCATTCGATAACTGAATGAGGCCTGGGAACTTGCCGACCAAACCCTACCAAGGTGAGCTTTACCTTTCATCTTTACGGGGTCGATAAAATGAAGTACCAGTAATGTACTGGTGTAATTACTGGCCCTTGTGCCAAAATTAGAAACAATTATTATATCTGCCAGAAGTTGCGACTGGTAGATAAGCATCAAGAGAAGAATCAATGGAAACATTGTTTCCTTGGTCCAATTTGACAAGTTCCACCCTCATTCGGTAACCGAATGAGGCCTGGGAACTTGCCGACCAAACCCTACCAAGGTTAGCTTTACCTTTCATCTTTAAAGGGTCGATAAAATGAAGTACCAGTAATGCATTAATTGACTTTGTCCCTCATCTTCAAATCGCCGGGCCCCGTGCCAAATGTAAAAACAATTGAAGGGCAGTGACTGAGCAGCAATAGTAGAGCATCCGACAACATTCTTTGCAATTCAGAATAGAGTTATGGCTCTTTACATTCTGAGTTCAAATCCCACCGAGTTTAGCTTTGCATTTCATCCTTACGGGGTCAATAAAATAAAGTACCAGTAATACACTGGAGCCAATTTAATTGACTGAACCTGCAACCATCATTATTATTATTATTGCTACAATTATTACTATTATTATATTATTAAATAGGTAAGGGTGGTGAATTGGCAGTATCGGTAGAGGGTCGGACGCCATGCTTTGCAGCATAGAGTTACGTCCCTTCATGATCTGAGTTCAAATCCCGCCAAGGTTAACCTCTGCCTTTCATCCTTATCGGGGTCGATGAAATAAAGTACCAGTAATACACTGGGTAATTGCTGGCCTTGTGCCATAAGTAGAAAGAATTATTATTATTAAATAATATGGAGGCACATGGCTTAGTGGTTAGAGCATTGGCCTTGCAATCGAAAGGTTGTGAGTTCAATTCTCAGACCGGGTGATGTGTTGTTTCCTTGAGCAAGACACTTTATTTCACATTGCTCCTGTTTACTCAGCTGTAGAAATGAGATGATAGGGACTGGGATCCCTATCATTCCACTGCAAAGTGGACGTGTAGGTGCCACGGCAAAAAAGCACCCAGCACTCACTGTAAATGAGGTTGGTGTTAGGAAGGGCATCCAGCTGTAGAAATCAAGCCACAATCAGTTCCCGTCCCACCCTTGCAAGCAGGGAAAAGTGGACGTAAAATGAAATGATGAAATAGGACAAAAAAATAAAAATAAAATGAAATAAAACAACAAAAATGAGGAGGAGGTGGAGGAGAAGGCCATTGACTTAAAATATATTTATATTTCAAAGGTTTCATGTATGTACAATGGTTGGTATTGCTGTCAGGTTTCAGTAGTGTCAGTTGATATATTTAAATGTGATCTGAAATAGAGAAAGGAGAGAAATACATGGATGTCACTTTAGTTGAATGGTGGAGTGTAGAGTAATTGGTACATGTTTATGGTAGGGTTGTGGCTATGTCTGTACAGGTAAGGCTGTGTACATGTGGCTATGACTGTACAGGCAAGGCTGTGTACATGTGGCTATGACTGTGCAGGTAAGGCTGTGTACATGTGGCTATGACAGTGCAGGTAAGGCTGTGTACATGTGGCTATGACAGTGCAGGTAAGGTTGTGTACATGTGGCTACGACTGTGCAGGTAAGGCTGTGTACATGTGGCTATGACTGTACAGGAAAGGCTGTGTACATGTGGCTATGACTGTACAGGCAAGGCTGTGTAAGTGTGGCTGTGTACATGTGGCTATGACTGTACAGGTAAGGCTGTGTACATGTGGCTATGACTGTACAGGCAAGGCTGTGTACATGTGGCTATGACAGTGCAGGTAAGGCTGTGTACATGTGGCTATGACTGTACAGGTAAGGCTGTGTACATGTGGCTATGACTGTACAGGCAAGGCTGTGTAAGTGTGGCTGTGTACATATGGCTATGACAGTGCAGGTAAGGCTGTGTACATGTGGCTATGACTGTGCAGGTAAGGCTGTGTACATGTGGCTACGACAGTGCAGGTAAGGCTGTGTACATGTGGCTACGACTGTACAGGCAAGGCTGTGTACATGTGGCTACGACAGTGCAAGTAAGGCTGTGTACATGTGGCTACGACTGTACAGGCAAGGCTGTGTACATGTGGCTACGACTGTGCAGGTAAGGTTGTGTACATGTGGCTACGACAGTGCAGGTAAGGCTGTGTACATGTGGCTACGACAGTGCAGGTAAGGCTGTGTACATGTGGCTACGACTGTGCAGGTAAGGTTGTGTACATGTGGCTACGACAGTGCAGGTAAGGCTGTGTACATGTGGCTACGACTGTGCAGGTAAGGCTGTGTACATGTGGCTACGACTGTGCAGGTAAGGTTGTGTACATGTGGCTACGACTGTACAGGCAAGGCTGTGTACATGTGGCTACGACTGTACAGGCAAGGCTGTGTACATGTGGCTACGACTGCAGGTAAGGCTGTGTACATGTGGCTATGACAGTGCAGGTAAGGCTGTGTACATGTGGCTATGACAGTGCAGGTAAGGCTGTGTACATGTGGCTATGACTGTACAGGTAAGGCTGTGTACATGTGGCTATGACTGTACAGGTAAGGCTGTGTACATGTGGCTATGACTGTACAGGTAAGGCTGTGTACATGTGGCTATGACTACAGGTAAGGCTATGTAAGTGTGGCTATGACAGTGCAGGTAAGGCTGTGTACATGTGGCTATGACAGTGCAGGTAAGGCTGTGTACATGTGGCTATGACAGTGCAGGTAAGGCTGTGTACATGTGGCTATGACAGTGCAGGTAAGGCTGTATACATGTGGCTATGACAGTGCAGGTAAGGCTGTGTACATGTGGCTATGACAGTGCAGGTAAGGCTGTGTACATGTGGCTATGACAGTGCAGGTAAGGCTGTGTACATGTGGCTATGACAGTGCAGGTAAGGTTGTGTACATGTGGCTATGACAGTGCAGGTAAGGCTGTGTACATGTGGCTATGACAGTGCAGGTAAGGCTGTGTACATGTGGCTATGACAGTGCAGGTAAGGCTGTATACATGTGGCTATGACAGTGCAGGTAAGGCTGTGTACATGTGGCTATGACAGTGCAGGTAAGGCTGTGTACATGTGGCTATGACAGTGCAGGTAAGGCTGTGTACATGTGGCTATGACAGTGCAGGTAAGGCTGTGTACATGTGGCTATGACAGTGCAGGTAAGGCTGTGTACATGTGGCTATGACTACAGGTAAAGCTGTGTACATGTGGCTATGACAGTGCAGGTAAGGCCATGTACATGTGGCTATGACAGTGCAGGTAAGGCTGTGTACATGTGGCTATGACAGTGCAGGTAAGGCTGTGTACGTGTGGCTACGACAGTGCAGGTAAGGCTGTGTACATGTGGCTATGACTGTACAGGGAAGGCTGTGTACATGTAGCTACGACAGTGCAGGTAAGGCTGTGTACATGTGGCTATGACAGTGCAGGTAAGGCTGTGTACATGTGGCTATGACAGAGCAGGTAAGGCTGTGTACATGTGGTTATGACAGTGCAGGTAAGGCTGTGTACATGTGGTTATGACAGTGCAGGTAAGGCTGTGTACATGTGGCTATGACAGTGCAGGTAAGGCTGTGTACATGTGGCTATGACAGTGCAGGTAAGGCTATGTACATGTGGCTATGACAGTGCAGGTAAGGTTGTGTACATGTGGCTATGACTGTACAGGTAAGGCTGTGTACATGTGGCTATGACTGTGCAGGTAAGGCTGTGTACATGTGGCTATGACTGCAGGTAAGGCTGTGTACATGTGGCTATGACTGTGCAGGTAAGGCTGTGTACATGTGGCTATGACAGTGCAGGTAAGGCTGTGTAGATGTGACTATGACTGTGCAGGAAAGGCTGTGTACATGTGGCTACGACTGTGCAGGAAAGGCTGTGTACATGTGGCTACGACTGTGCAGGAAAGGCTGTGTACATGTGGCTATGACTGTGCAGGAAAGGCTGTGTACATGTGGGTATGACTGTACAGGTAAGGCTGTGTACATGTGGCTATGACTGCAGGTGCAGCTGAGCAAGTGTGGCTATGGCAGTGCCTGCGCAGGAGTAGCTATGACAATGCAGGTGTGGCAGTAGCACTGGTTGCGCGGGTGCGAGCATGTGGTTAAGAAATTTGCTTTGCAACCACCTGGCTTAGGGTTCTATCCCACCGTATGTCACCACAGGTAGGTATTATGTACTAGAGGCAGCCTTGGGTTGATCAATGCCCTGTCAGTGAGATTTGGTAGACAGAAACTGTGTAGATGCCTATCAATTCTTCACACTTGCATGACTTAGACGGGTTGTCACATTATGAAGCAAGTCAACTCAGGTGACCAAGTGTTGATCATAAGGAACTTGACTGAACAGGCAGGGTTAGTACTAAGGATGGTTGACAGTAGTAGTAGTAGTAGTAGCATTGTTATTATTATTATCATTATATAAGGGCGGTGAATTGGCAGTATCGGTAGAGGGTTGGACGCCATGCTTTGACGCATAGAGTTACGGCCCTTGCCATTCTGAGTTCAAATCTCGCCGAGGTTAACTTTGCCTTTCATCCTTACGGGTTTGATAAAATTAAGTACCAGTAATGCACTGGGTAATTGCTGGCCTTGTGCCAAAAGTAGAAACAATTATTATTATCATTATTAGTAGTAATAGATTGGCAGTATCGGTAGAGGGTCAGACGCCATGCTTTCTAGCATAGAGTTACGTCCCTTTACGGACTGAGTTCAAATCCCTCCAAGGTTAATTTTGCCTTTCATCCTTACAGGGGTCGATAAAGTAAAGTACCAGTAATGTACTGGGGTAATTACTGGCCTTGTGCCTAAAGTAGAAACAATTATTATTATTAGTAGTAGTAGTAGTAATGTTTATGGGGGTCAGAACCCTCCACCCCCAAGAATAATTAACAATTAACCTTTTTATACCCATATTTCTAATCACCTTCATCAGCCCTTAATGTCTATTTTCCACACTTGCATGGGTTAGACGGGTTGTCACATTAGACAAGTCAGCGGAGGTGACCGACCCCTGCTCCTTCAGAACTGTATTTGCTAAAATTATAAATGTTTCTACTTTTGGCACAAGGCCATCAATCATCCCAGTACATTACTGGTACTTTATTTTGTTTCTACTTTTAGCACAAGGAAGGCCAGCAATTACCCCAGTATATTACTGGTACTTTATTTTGTCAACCCCATATGGATGAAAGGCAAAGTTAACCTTGGCGGGATTTGAACTCAGTCCGTAAAGGGACGTGACTCCGTGCTGCAAAGCATGGCGTCTGACCCTCTACCGATACTGCCAATCCACCGTCATTTACTAACATTGCCAAGGTTAACTTTGCCTTTCATCCTTACGGGGTCGATAAAATAAAGTACCAGTAATGCACTGGGGTAATTGCTGGCCTTGTGCCAAAAGTAGAAACAATTATAATATTATTAAGATTATCAACAAAATGTTCTTATATAGAATTTCATGTTAGAAGGTTTTAATTTAAGTTGGAACCCTTTAAAATTGGAGATTTTATTTTATAAAAACAGGGGCCATTTTAGCAGGTTGGTAACAAAAGGCTTACAAAAATAACACCCTGTATATATATATATATATTTCTATATGCGTCTGCATTTTCAGAAAAATACACACTAGGCTTAGCTACTAGATTGTCCTAACCCCACTTCAAATAATTTTGAACATAACTAATTTTCTTGGTGTTTGGAACATAACTTAACAGAGGTTCTTGCATAAAATCTTGTTGGAAGGTTCATAGAGAAATAAAAACACTTTAAAGAAATAGCTTTGTATTGTAGAATCAGAGGCAGTTTGGTCATAAAAGGGTTAAACAAAGTCTTTAGCCCCCACAAAATACAACGTGCTGCCCTGTCTAGAAATTGAATCTATAGTCATCTAAGAAAACAAACTCCTCCCCCATCAAAACCAGTCTTTCGTAATGTGTGGCACCATGGGAAGGTTTTTATGTATGATAAAGCACTCAGTCCACTCTGTAGAGTGATAGTGCTGGTGCCATGACATAAAGCACCCAGTCCACTCTGCAGAGTGGTAGTGCTGGTGCCATGACATAAAGCACCCAGTCCACTCTGCAAAGTGGTAGTGCTGGTGCCATGACATAAAGCACCCAGTCCACTCTGCAGAGTGGTAGTGCTGGTGCCATGACATAAAGCACCCAGTCCACTCTGCAAAGTGGTAGTGCTGGTGCCATGACATAAAGCACCCAGTCCACTCTGTAGAGTGATAGTGCTGGTGCCATGACAGAGCACCCAGTCCACTCTGCAAAGTGGTAGTGCTGGTACCATGACATAAAGCACCCAGTCCACTCTGTAGAGTGGTAGTGCTGGTGCCATGACATAAAGCACCCAGTCCACTCTGCAAAGTGGCGACACGATAAAAAGCACCCAGTAAACCCTGTAAGGTGGTAGTATTAGTGTCACGAAAAAAAAAGCACCTTGCTCAGTCTGTAAGGTGATGGAGCATTTTATTGTGGCACATGCACTAAGTACATACTGGAATGTGGTTAGTATGAGAAAGCATCCAGCCATAGAACCCATGCCAAAAGAGGAGCACACACACACACAAGATGTAATCACATGACCTGGTCTCACCTCAGTACGGGACTTCCCGTCTGACCCATGCAAGCATGGAAAATAGACATTTAATGGTGGCGATGATAAGTAAGGGTAGATCAATGTCTTGTGAGCTGAGTGAAATTTGGTAGACAGAAACTGCACAGAAGCCTGTCATACATGTGTATGTGTGTGTGTGTGTGTGTGTGTGTGTGTACACATTTAACCAATTGTTTAGGCAGTAACGTTTGTTTATGTCCTGCATAAAACAGTATTTCTTTATCCAGCTGGATCAACTGGAGATGGTTGCTTCTGACAGGACGTGCTGGTAGGAGTGTTTGAGGACTGTAAAGTTATGTTGGTACCACAACATCCAGTCCACACTGTAAACGTGGTTGGTGTTAGGAAGGGCATCCAACTGTAGAAAACCTGCCAGGTACAGCCCTATACGAGCGAGACGCAGTCACTCGACCAATCTTGCCTCAAGTGGGACAATTCCCGTCTAACCCATGCTAGCGTGGAAGATAGACGTTAAACGATGATGCTGTATATATATATACGATGACGCTGTATATATATATATACAATGATGCTGTATATATATATATATACAATGATGATATATATATATATATATATAAATACAATGATGATGTATATATGGAGGCACATGGCTTAGTGGTTAGAGCATTGGCCTTGCAATCGAAAGGTTGTGAGTTCAATTCTCAGACCGGGTGATGTGTTGTTTCCTTGAGCAAGACACTTTATTTCACATTGCTCCAGTTTACTCAGCTGTAGAAATGAGATGATAGGGACCCTGGTCCCTATCTTTCCACTGCAAAGTGATCGTGGAGGTGCCACGGCAAAAAAGCACCCAGCACTCACTGTAAATGAAGTTGGTGTTAGGAAGGGCATCCAGCTGTAGAAATCAAGCCAGAGTCAGTTGCCGTCCCACCCTTGCAAGCAGGGAAAAGCGGACGAAAAATGATGATGATGATGATGATGATGTATATTTATTTATAACTACAATGATGATGATGATGTATATATATATATATAAATACAATGATGATGATGTCCTATGACCCTCCTAGGAAGAAGACAAAAGAAGAAGAAAACACAAAAGAAGAAGAACGAATAAAAATATTAAAAAGATATAAAATAAAATAGACTTACGAATCTCTTGGAGTGAGCAAACTTCGAAGAAACCTTCCAGTAAATGATGACACAGGAGGACATACAGCGGCAGGGATGTTGATTAACTGGAATTAATTAAATATAAATGGGGAATGAAAGAAAAACAGTAATTATTTAACCCTTTAACATTTACATTACTCTATAGTTACTATTGTATTTTCACACTAAAGGCTTTATTTTATATACTAGTGAATCTAAGAGATTTTGATAGTACCAGTAATGCACTGGTATTTGCTGGCCTTGTGCCAAAAGTAGAAACATTTATTTTGACAACAATATCATAACCCTTTAGCATTTAAACTGGCCATATCTGGCCAGAATTCTCTCACTTTTTTCTGTTCAAACTGGCCACTCATAATGATGTTAGGGTATTGTTCTCAAAATAAATAATATCTATTTCTTATTCTGATGAAGGACCAGCATCCGAAACATTAAGACACTTTTCTTACTATGTCAAGCATTAAACTAATATATATCTTCCTTCTACTGTATCATTTGGCATGTTATTTTCTATTTGTTTTTCACACACACACACATATATACATACATATATATTATACACACACACACATTCACACAATTTATACAGGGTATTTCTTTAGAAATTCAGCCAGGAAAGGGTTAAATAATTTTAAAAACAATAACAAATTTGGAGAGATTTAGGAACATAAATACATAAATATAACATTTTAAATATGAAGCTGGTGTTTGTAGCATAACTTAGAGGTTCTTCCATAAAATTATGACAAAGGTTTTTACATAAATATAAACCTTTTTAAAACAAACAGTTTTGTATCATAGAAGTAAGGGTAATATTTAGGTAGAGCAGTATGAAAAGGGTTAAACCATAGAAATAAATGAAAGAAAGACCCTACCTCTCTCAGCAAAGGTGATGAATATGAAGGTTGGTTAGCAGAGGTTTCCATTGCCACGAGTTTCCTTTCAACTTTTCTACGTTTCCCAATAATTAAACTGAATTCATTCTCTGGAAGATTCTCCGGAATTGTCATCTGATGAAGAAAAGGAAAGATTCAATGACCGCGTTATGAGGGGAAGGGATGGTTAGAACCAGGGCCGTCTTAATGCATGGGCACCCTGGGCAGTTGCCCGGGGGCCCCATTTGTATTTTTATTCCTGTTAGTGGTTGTGTAGGTAGGGGCCCCTGTGCTCTGCTTTGCCCGGGGGCCTATAATGCCGTTAAGGCAGCCCACAACTATGTGGTCTCTAGTTTAATACCATGACAACACATTATCGGATGAAGAAAGGGAAACACTCATTGTGTTATGGGGGAAATGATTAAGGAGACTCTCTCTCTCTATATATTATATATATATATGTATATATATGGCGGCACATGGCTTAGTGGTTAGAGCATTGGGCTTGCAATCGAAAGGTTGTGAGTTCAATTCTCAGACCGGGTGTTGTGTTGTTTCCTTGAGCAAGACACTTTATTTCACATTGCTCCAGTTTACTCAGCTGTAGAAATGAGATGATAGGGACTGGGGTCCCTATCATTCCACTGCAAAGTGGTCGTGGAGGTGCCACGGCAAAAAAGCACCCAGCACTCACTGTAAATGAGGTTGGTGTTAGGAAGGGCATCCAGCTGTAGAAATCAAGCCAGAATCAGTTCCCATCCCACCCTTGCAAGCAGGGAAAAGTGGACGTAAAATGAAATGATGAAATGATGATATATATACACACACACACACGTGAAGGCGCATGGCTTAGAGGTTAGAGCATTGGGCTTGCAATCGGAAGGTTATGAGCTGGATTCTCGGACTGGGCTTTGCGTTGCATCCTTGAGCAAGACACTTTATTTCACATTGCTCCAGTTTATTCAACTGTAGAAATAAGTTGCGACATCGCTGGTGCCAAGCTGTATCGGCTATAGCCTTTCCCTTGGACAACATTGGTGGCATGGTGAGGGGAGACTGTTGGTCTTCCATAAACAACCTTGCCAGGACTTGCGCCTCTGAGGAGAGCTTTCTAGGTGCAAATCCTATGGTCATTCGTGACCGAAGGCGGTCTTTACCCGTTTTTTATACACACACACATCACATATACATGTATGTATTGTATAGTCCTGTAACTCCTCATAGAGTTGTTGAGGTGCCGTATTGACGTACAGCCTTTCTTGGGCATTTTAAGCCTGGCAGAGCCCTTCCCTCTCCAGGCCTAAATATATACATACACCGACCTTACCCAATTACACATCTCAAAGGCGATGACACACGACTGTGACCTCAGGCGTCACGCAGTAATACAGAAGACCCGTCCCCCCACGGGTACAAGCCGAAGCTGAAGCATATAGACAATATGCCCCCACACCCTCCTACTGCAAAATGGTCGTGGAGGTGCTACGACAAAAAAGCACCCAGCCCACACTGTAAATGAGGTTGGTGTTAGGAAGGGCATCCTGCTGTAGAAATCAAGCCAGAATCAGTTGCTGTATGAGCAAGACATGTTCAGCCGACCGGACACTGCCCACAACAGGACAACCCGCCTAACCCATGCTAGCGTGGAAGAACGGATGTAAAACGGTGATGGTGGTGATGATGATGATGATATATACTTACTGAACTGGGCCTCTTCAAGCCATTTAATTTGTTATCCTGTTCAATGATCGTTAACATTTCCTGGCAGCTGTCCATGAAGTAAAGTTGTGAGTTTCTCTGCCATTGTAAAGATGGTGGCAGATCTGTGGCTGGTGACAAGTGAGGGACAAATGTAGCATAAACAACTGGCTTCTCTGTGATGTCTTTCTTCTGATAAACTGGCTGTGACTCGTTGGGGAAGAACACAAACACTGCAAAGGGACACAGAGAAAGGATTAACCCTTTAGCATTTACATTACTCTATATTTACTGTTGTATTTTTGTGGCACATAATATCGAATCTATGAGATTTTAATATTATTTATTTTGAGAACAATACTGTAACATCAGTAGGAGGGGAGAGTTATGGCCGGATTGAACAGAAAGATGTGAAAGAACTCTGGCCAGATATAGCTGGTTTAAATGCTAAAGGGTTAACCCTATCATGACTTTAAAAAACAAAACAATATGTAAGATCCCAGACCTTGTTCGTTTACCAAGTCGGACCTCGTCAAATTGGACGAAGAAAGGGAGACAAAAAAATTACTGACAAGATTCCACACCTTATTCGCTTACTGAGTGAGGTGGAACTCATCAAATCAGACCAATGAAACAATGTTTCCATTGGTCTTTCCATTACTGATACTATCTGTTGGTTACAACTCCTGGCAGAAAAAAGACATTGATCGTCAGATCAGACCAAGGAAACAATGCTTCTATTAGTCTTCCATTGCTGATACTATCTGTCAGTCACAATTCATGGCAGAAGAAAGGAGCTGATCACCAGATCAGACCAAGGAAACACTGTTTCTATTGCTGATACTATCTGTTGGTCACAACTCCTGGTTGTAGAAAACTTGCCAAACAAAAAGTCGTGAAGATTCTTAAGCTAAGCTTTACATGATAAATACAGCCAGTATTTTATCACGTGTCTGGAACTTCCATGTTAAAGGGTAGACTGAGTACCTTTCATCGCGGTACCAGCACTAACATTTTACAGGGGAGATTGGGGTACTTGTTATGATATGTACCAGCACCCCTTCTTCACAGTATGGGGTGCTTTGCGTTCTTGCATCAAAACCACCACTTTCCTTGTGTGTTGCACCAGCAATACCAATTTACAGGGTAGACTGGGTGCCTTGCGTGTTGCACCAACACTACCACTTTATAGGGTGGACTGGGTGCTTTGCATTCTTGCACCAGCGCTACCACTTTACAGGGTGGACTGGGTGCTTTGCATTCTTGCACCAGCACTACCACTTTACAGGGTGGACTGGGTGCTTTGCATTCTTGCCCCAGCACAACAACCTTACTGTTTGTATCTATCTAAAAACCTTCTGATGGTGATGTACAACAATACTCCATCAAATAACCCTCTTGAGAGTAGAATATATAGAGTAGCATGTGTATAGTGTATACAGTAGTGTGTATAGTGTTATACAGCAGTGTATATAGTGTGTGTAGTGTAGAGAGGATATAGAGGAAGGTATAACATGTCATCAGTGAAGGTAGCCATTAATGGAACTACCCTTCTGCCCCACCAAATAACCCCCTCGAGTGTAGAATATATAGAGTAGTATTTGTATAGTGTATACAGTAGTGTGTATAGTGTATGCAGTAGTGTATATAGTGTGTGTAGTGTCGAGTGTAACAGAAGGTACTTACAACATCTGTCATCAGTGAAGGCAGCCATTGTTGCAGTGTCTGGGTCTACAGCTAAACAGGAGACTGTCACATCAACTGACCATAACACTGGAATAGAACATCATCATCATCAACAACAACATAGAATAAAATGTTGCACCAACTCTAAAACATTACAGAGTAGCCTGGGTGCTTTTGTTGTTACACCAGCACAACCATTTCACAATGTAAACCAGGTGGTTTTTGTTAATATTTAGCTAGTATTTTAAGTACTTTGCCTTCCGTTCATTTGAGGTTGATAAAAAAAGTACCAGCCAAAGGATTGATTCTTCCTCGTTATCTCTTTCCTTCTCTGGAAGAAATCTTCTGTATTCAGACATGGAAAGAAGATGGGCTCTGCCAGGTTTTATAATGCCCTAGAAACACCATGGTGCCCCTACAACCACCTCAGAAGTTACAGGACCATTTGAAGCACAACTTAACAAATTTTCCTACATAAAAGTGTCTATCCAGTTTACAATAGGCACACCATATTCCTGTGTGTTGTAAGAAGCAACTAAAAGGGCTGGTGGCAGAAAGGTTAACCAGCTGTAAAACATTGCCTCAAGAAATCCCGTCCTACTCATGCCAGCATGGAAAAATCGACATAAAAACAATATGTCTATATCATCATCATCATCACCGTTTTATGTCCGTTCTTCCACGCTAGCATGGGTTAGACGGGTTGTCTTGTGGGCAGTGTCCGGTTGGCTGACCTTGTCTTGCTCATATGAGAACTGATTCTGGCTTGATTTCTACAGCTGGATGCTCTTCCTAACACCAACCTCATTTACAGTGAGTGCTGGGTGCTTTTTTGCCATGGCACCTCCACGACCACTTTGCAGTGGAACGATAGGGACGCCAGTCCCTATCATCTCATTTCTACAGCTGAGTGAACTGGAGCAATGTGAAATAAAGTGTCTTGCTCAAGGAAATAACACATCACCCGGTCCGAGAATTGAACTCACAACCTTTCGATTGCAAGGCCAATGCTCTAACCACTAAGCCATGTGCCTCCATATATATATATATATACCATGTGAAGGTGCATGGTTTAGTGCTTAGAGCTTCTGGCTTACAACCAGGAGGTTGTGAGCTCGATTCTCGAACTGGACTTCATGTTGCTCCAGTTCACTCAGCTGTAGAAACAAGTTGCAATATCACTGGTGCCAAGCTTTATCGGCATTTGCCTTTCCCTTGGACAACATAGATGGCGTGGAGAGGCGTGGAGGTCTTCCACAAACAACCTTGTCTGGACTTGTGGCTTGGAGGGGAACTTTCTAGGTACAAAGCCCATGGTCATTCATGACTGAAGGGTATCTTTACCCTTTACCCAATGCTATGTACATCATCAGCATCATTTTACATTTGTTGTTCCACACATGCATGGGTCCTCCTCAACACAACATCTCTACATGTCATGATTCCTTGACATCTCTTCTGTGAGCTTCAGCAATCTGAGATCAGTTCTCACCACTTCCATCCAGATCTTCTTATACTGTGGCTGCTTTCCAATGGGAATATTTGGCACGTCTTCACCCAGCCATCATCATCTCTGCAAATCACATATCCACATCAATACAGTCTCCTCTGCACACTACTTCTGATTCCGCTTATACCCAGTTTCTCCCTCAGTTCATCCAAGCTACGTCGTTGTTGCATATTAACATTGCATATCCAATGAAACATGCCTGCCTCATTTCTCTCCAGCCTCCACATGTCCTAAGAAGTGACTAAAAGAGGTAATGGCAGAAAGACCATCTGGCTGTAAAACATTGCCTTAAAAAATCCCGTCCAACCCATGCCAGCATGGAAAAGTCGACATAAAACGAGGATCATCATTTTTCATCATCATCATTTCATTTTACGCCCGCTTTTCCCTGCTTGCAAGGGTGGGACGGGAACTGATTCTGGCTTGATTTCTACAGCTGGATGCCCTTCCTAACACCAACCTCATTTACAGTGAGTGCTGGCTGCTTTTTTGCCGTGGCACCTCCACGACCACTTTGCAGTGGAATGATAGGGACCCCAGTCCCTATCATCTCATTTCTACAGCTGAGTAAACTGGAGCAATGTGAAATAAAGTCTCTTGCTCAAGGAAACAACACATCACCTGGTCTCAGAATTGAACTCACAACCTTTCGATTGCAAGGCCAATGCTCTAACCACTAAGCCATGTGCCTCCATATATCAGAGGATGATATTAAAAATTATGAAGGGAAGAATAAAATATATAGGGTGACCACAAAAACACTCCTTGATTTCAAATACTTATAATATGAAAACTTAAATGAATATCCTTACAATATTGGTGGCTATAGTTGCATAAATTAACAAAGTTTTATGTGGTATTGGTTAATATCATAGACACTCAATGTGTCCCCTTTGGTGCTTGGCAAACATCAATGGGATAATCAAGCTTGGTGTGTTTTTGTGGTTACCCGAATATAAATGAAATATGTAAGAGAAATATCAAAGAAAAGGGTTTTTTATAAACTTACCAGTACTAGTAAGTATATTCCAAACTGTTAACTTTGATTCTGAAGTTGATACTAACAAATGGAAGCAACTTTTGTGACCAAATTTCAACTGTCTGAAGACAAAGGGGAAAGAGAAAGAAAGAATGAATTTCAATTTAAAAATTACAAATTGTGTCATTATCATAGAGGATTAGAAATCAATGTACGTATGGGTGTCTGTGTGTGTGTGAGTCATGATATACGTGTATATGGAGGGTGAATATCAGGTGTAGTGTTGGCGAATTTCAGGAAGCATGGAGGTTTTAAAGGATGCAGTGTCTCGACAGCTAACAACTGATGCAGGTAGTTTGTTGCATGGAGGTTTTAAAGGATGCAGGTAGTTTGTTTCATGGAGGTTTTAAAGGATGCAGTGTCTCGACAGCTAACAACTGATGCAGGTAGTTTGTTCCATGGAGGTTTTAAAGGATGCAGTGTCTTGACAGCTAACAACTGATGCAACTCTGAACGTGAAAAGATGTTTCTGAAAGTCATGGGAGCTGTACTTTTTTCTGACTTTGTAGGCATGGCCACGTGTGTAGATCACCAAAACACTAGGGAGGCTGTCATGTCATTGACACAACTAAAGGGTCCTATCAAACCTTTGTTTGGCAAGCTTTCTACAGATGGACGCCCTTCCTATCACGCGCACACACACACATATATATGAAATAAGTGAAATACCTGCAGTTAGATTGATCCAAAGGATTTTGCAAGACTCGTTCAAGTGATTTGGTTAGTGGATCCCAGATGGTGACCAGGTGGTTGAAGGTAACTCCAAGCAAAGACCCATCTTCTGTAAAACAAGCATCTCTGGGGACGTAGTCATGGTAGAATCCTTCCAGCCCACAACTCCACTTTGTCTCTTCAGCTGAAAATTATGGACAGAAACAAAGAACGGTTTGACTTCATATCCTGTACCACATGAAACCACATTACCAAAACATTCTTGCAAAATACAAAGTCTTTATTCTAATATTGCAAATTTTCATGTCAATCTCTCTTCTAGTAAAGAAAGTATAAACATTTGAATGAACAAACCACATCAAGTGGTTGTGTGATTTTATTATATATATATATATATATAATATATATGTATATGTGTATCATCATCATCATTTTTATGTCCGCTTTTCCCTGCTTGCAAGGGTGGGACGGGAACTGATTCTGGCTTGATTTCTACAGCTGGATGCCCTTCCTAACATCAACCTCATTTACAGTGAGTGCTGGGTGCTTTTTTGCCGTGGCACCTACACGTCCACTTTGCAGTGGAATGATAGGGACCCCAGTCCCTATCATCTCATTTCTACAGCTGAGTAAACTGGAGCAATGTGAAATAAAGTGTCTTGCTCAAGGAAACAACACATCACCCGGTCTGAGAATTGAATTCACAACCTTTCGATTGCAAGGCCAATGCTCTAACCACTAAGCCATGTGCATATATATATATAATTCGTTTTTGAATTTGTTTTGCAAGATTTCTTATCTGAAAACGTGTGTTGAAAACAGATATTGTTATACTTTGGGAGGGTCATGTTGCCAATAAAAACACATACACACACACCTGTTGGTTTTCACTTCAATTTATTATAAATTTCCGGTTGGTTGGTTGGTTGAATAACCGGAAAGTTGTTTATATATTGCCAAAGCTCTTTCGCCACACATCTGTGACCTCCTCAGTGACTATGTTTTTATTTTGTCTCTCTCCTGAGGAGGTCACATTGTGTGACGAAAGAGCTTTGACACTATATAAGCAACCTTCCGGTTATCGAACTAACCAACTGAAAATTTATAATAAATTGAAGTGAAAACCAACAGGTGCGAGTGTGTTTATTGGCAACATGACCCTCCCAAAGTATAACAATATATATATATATATATAATAAGCAGGCTGGAACAAAGTATAAAGATTGCACCACATACATGTTTCATTATCGAGCAGTTCAAGATTTACTTCATCACAATCAGGCCTGACATTGGAATCAATAGCTCCTTATATTTCCAACAGATGGCAACATGAATGGACCTGGTATTTTTCCGATTCTGCCCTGCTGCCCGTACCCTCAATCTTTCTAATTTCTCATTCTTTCTTCTGATGAAGGACTAGCATCCGAACCATTAAGACACTCTTCCTGCTATTTCAAGCATTAGCCTAATATATTCCTTCTACATACTGTACCGATTGTGTTGTTATTTCTATTTACCTTTTACATATACACATATATATATATATATATATATATATATATATATATATATATATAGTAATAATAATAAATTTGAAGACTAAAATCCAAAGAGGGCTCGATAAGGATAAATATATATCAAATATATAAGAACCGTAGAGCAAATATTTATTAAAATAACAGATTAAAGCTTAAGCAAAGAATCGCTGCTTTCACCCTTAACGGGAGTTTCAGAAGGGTGAAAGCAGCGATTCTTTGCTTAAACTTTAATCTGTTATTTTAATAAATATATATATAAGAAAATGAGGTTTTTTTTAAAATGGAAAAAATGAGATGTCCTACACGAGTGAAAGTATAAGGAAAAGAAATCGCGAGAAAAACCACAAACCCTCCATCTCAATTCTACTTTTGAAAAGCATAAGAACTGTGAAACCGGTAAAGGAAACAAATATTCTTAAAAAGGCACCAGTTGCATTTTCAATTTCTTTCCCTTATATATATATATAATCCTGGTATGTTTATATGCATTTTTTCTTCTAACTTTAATTTGATACCGAATTGTGTATGGTTGACGGTATATTTAATTGATTTCCATGTGCTATTGAAATGCTGGGTAAATATTCTATAGCTGTTGATCACGAATAGAGGGCTGTCATTTATTTATCTATTATTTCTACATAGGTGCCTTTTAATCTTATAGCCTGGTTTAATTGGTTTTTTGTGTGTTTGATTATGTTGATTGGGAGAGAAAATGGTGTATATATCTTATCAAATGATTCTATGGACATAATATATATATATGGCATCCAGCTGTAGAAATCAAGCCAGAATCAGTTCCCGTCCCACCTTTGCAAGCAGGGAAAAGCGGACGTAAAATGAAATGAATGAATGGAGGCACATGGCTTAGTGGTTAGAGCATTGGCCTTGCAATCGAAAGGTTGTGAGTTCAATACTCAGACCGGGTGATGTGTTGTTTCCTTGAGCAAGACACTTTATTTCACATTGTTCCAGTTTACTCAGCTGTAGAAATGAGATGATAGGGACTCCAGTCCCTATCATTCCACTGTAAAGTGGTCGTGGAGGTGCCACGGCAAAAAAAGCACCCAGCACTCACTGTAAATGAGGTTGGTGTTAGGAAGGGCATCCAGCTGTAGAAATCAAGCCAGTATCAGTTCCCGTCCCACCCTTGCAAGCAGGGAAAAAGCGGACGTAAAATGAAATGATGATGATGATGATATATATATATATATATATTGGGAATAGAGTTTGAATTATGTTGCTCTCATGGTCACAACAATCTCTTCCAACATCTTAAACATAAAATCATCCCTACCACAACAACAACCATTACTACCACAATGAAATAATGAGATACTCACAGGAGAGATTTGGATCATGAGGTTGACTCCAGAGTTTAAATAATCTGTCACTGCTACAGGTGACAACTGATTGTCTCACAGTTGAGCCTGATTCAGCAACAGTTGAATTAAGTCGAGAAAAACACAAACTACTGACATTCTTCAAATGAGGGGCTGCAATCATTGTGTTCAGTATGTACCTAGGAAAGAAACAAATATATATATATATATAATTGAATATAAAAGAAAGATAAACACACATATATACATATATGTGTTCAAATTGTAAGGGACCAGATTCGCTTGTAAGAAACTATTTTGAGTTTCTAACTCAATATATACCTTTGATATATTTGGCTCTGTTAATTTGTTGAGCTAATTCAAATGTTGAGTAAACCTGGCTGCTATTTTTAGTGGTGTGAGTTTGTGAGACACGCTAAGTTCTGATACCATGTGCGTTATATATACGCACACTATTCAGTTTTTTAATATACTTAGAAGTGACCAGGATACTAATTCTTCACCCACTGACGAGCAAGAATCGGTATTCCACTTCACAATTAATTTTGCGAAACAGCATTACCAAAGCTGTCTGGGTGATTGGTAGTTACCACAATTCCAGTTTGTATTTATTTGCTTGATTTATTCTTAAATCGAGTCTGGCAAACCCTATTGTCCATAGTTAGTATTCTTTTCACCTCAGTGAATCTGGTCCCTTATGATTTGAACACATATATGTATATATCTGTGTTTATCTTTCTTTTATATTCAATTATAATATACGGCTCGGAAAAATCTCTTTCCTAGAGCTATTTTATTGTAAGAGACTATTTTGAGTTTCTAACTCAATATATACCTTTGATATATATATATATATATCATTCCACTGCAAAGTGGTCGTGGAGGTGCCACGGCAAAAAAAGCACCCAGCACTCACTGTAAATGAGGTTGGTGTTAGGAAGGGCATCCAGCTGTAGAAATCAAGCCAGAATCAGTTCCCGTCCCACCCTTGCAAGCAGGGAAAAGTGGACATAAAATGAAATGAAATGATGATGTCAATCGATTTTTAATTTAATCATCATCATCATCTTCGTTTAACGTCCATTTTCCACGCTAGCATGGGTTAGTATTAATAAATGCTCAGATTTATTCCTTAGAATCTTTGAGCTTATTCCACAGGTGGTATGGCGCATGTTTCTGACATTCTTAGACATGACATCTTTAATTTAATTTTGGTAGTATATATATATATATATATATATATATATATAAAACACTGTAAAGTGGTTGTGCAGGTGACACAACAAAAAGTGCCCAGCCCACATGTAAAGGATGAAAAACCATCAACTATGGCTGACACTCTACCGATTCTGCCAAATCCAATAATAATTGTTTCTACTTTTGGCACAAGGCCAGCAATTACCCCAGTACATTACTGGTACTTTATTTTATCGACCCCGGAAGGATGAAAGGCAAAGTTAACCTCGGTGGGATTTGAACTCAGATCATACAGGGAGGTAACTCTATGCTGCAAAGCATGGCATCCGACCCTCTACCGGTACTGCCAATCCACCCCCAAATCCAATAATAATAATAATAATAATAATAATAATAATAATAATTACTTTTGTTTCTTTGAGTTGTAATACCAAAACTTGAGAGTTATTTCTGGATCAAATCCCGCTATTTCCCAGTGTTGTAAAGTTGCCAGCCATTCTCCATTGTCACTGAAACTTGCCTTCAGTACTTCCGCCACACCTGACTGTTTGTCAAGACTCTCAGGAGATATATAGTTTATTCCAACAACATCCAACTGAAACAGGAAAAAAAAAAATATATATATATATATATATATATTAGAAATTATAAATTATAAGCTTTCACCGTATTTTAGACTAAAGAAATTTCTAGCCTGATAGTGGGGTTTATAACCCTCGGAGAAATGGAAAAAGATGAGTGTTGCCGTACATGAAGTGTATTAGTTTCACGCTTGGACGAAGAAGAAGAAATATATATAATTTTTCTCTGAGAAGTCCCTATACTCTGAAGAAGGGAATTTTAAGTCCCGAAATATGAGTATGAAAGAATCAACAGCAACAAAAACAAAACAAAGATTACCAGGTAACTAAATTTTTCCTAAGTGAGAGAAGAATGAGAAGAAGGCAAAGAAGAATCTGTTCTTTTATGACTTATGTGTCTTTTACTAAATTCCTACAAAAGTCCTCAAAGAACTGAACAACCCTGAAAGATACTCACATTAAACAACGGTGTATTGGTGTGTAGACAATAAAATTGTAAGTGACCAGGTCTTCCATTGGAAACCAAAGCTTTCTTGTTAGGGTCGTAGTTTAAACCAACAGGAAAGGGGTCCTCTAACTGGTAACCTAGTTGCCTGGCTGTAATCCCAGTTATAGCTTGGGTTATTTCTGAGCTGCTGCTGTCAATCACCAGGATTTCTGCAGGATGGTAAAAAAAAAAAAAAGGAGATTAGAATGGAATACTTAAAACTAATAAAAACAATTATCACCATTTAATGTCTGCTTTCCCTGCTAGCAAGGGTTGGACAGGTTTTCACAGTACAGAGAAAGGCAGCCAGCTGTAAAACATTGCTTCAGAAAGGACCCACTGTTGAACAGAAAACTAATGATTGAGCCCCCCCCCCCCCCCCCCCCCCCTCTATTTTTGCTGAATATCTGCAACCCTTAAGCTGTTACATTATATTTACTATTATATTTTTACTGTAAAGGCTTTACCTCACATAATATCGAATCTATGAGATTTTGATATTATTTATTTTGAGAACAATACCTTAACATAAGTATGAAAGGCCGGTTAAAGCTGGTTTAAATAGAAAGAGGTGAGAGAATTCTGGCCGGATATGGCTGGTTTAAATGCTAAAGGGTTAAACCACTTGCATGCTTCAAAAACTATCTATTGTTGAACAGAAAACTTTTGATTGGGGTTCCCAACAATGCTAACCCCTGTTTTAACTGGGTATCTGCAACCCTTAAACTGCCTGTAAGCTTCAAAAAGGACACACAAGGCTAACCCTTCTTTTAGCTGGCTATCTGCAACCCTAAAACAGCTTGCCTGCTTCAAAAAGGCCCCTGTGTTGAACAGTAAAATTTTGACTGGGGTCCTCCCACAACCCTAACCCCTGTTTTAGCTGGATATCTGCAACCCTTAAACTGCCCGTAAGCTTCAAAAAGGACACACAAGGCTAACCCTTCTTTTAGCTGGCTATCTGCAACCCTAAAACAGCTTGCCTGCTTCAAAAAGGCCCCTGTGTTGAACAGTAAACTTTTGACTGGGGTCCTCCCACAACCCTAACCCCTGTTTTAGCTGGATATCTGCAATTCTTAAACTGCCCGTAAGCTTCAAAAAGGACACACAAGGCTAACCCTTCTTTTAGCTGGCTATCTGCAACCCTAAAACAGCTTGCCTGCTTCAAAAAGGTCCCCGTGTTGAACAGTAAACTTTTGACTGGGGTCCTCCCACAACTCTAACCCCTGTTTTAGCTGGATATCTGCAACCCTTAAACCGCTTGCAGTTCTATATTTGGAGACTTACCGTTATCAGAAAGGCATACAATGACCAGCCGATTGTCATCTGATACAGAGATGTTCTTTACAGGGGCCCCAAGTCTCGGTAGAAAATCTTTAGTTTGCTGTGAAAGGTGCCAAGTGACCAGCGTGCATTCGTGGCCTCCACTATAAAGGCGGGTTCCTGAAAAAGAAAAAAGTTCACGATGTCAGCAAGACGAGACATATTTTTATGGAGTATATCATCATTTTAATGTCTACTTCCATCCATGGCCCCTTCTCCCCCCCTCCATACATCAGCTGGAATAAGATAGTTTCGAGGGAGGTTTTCTATAGCTGAGTGCCCTTTCTGATACCAACACCTGCTTCTGAGAGAGAGAGAGAGCAAGAGAGAGAGAGAGAGAGAGAGCAAGAGAGAGAGAGAGAGAGAGAGAGAGAGAGATATGTGTGTGTCATCCAAGGAAAAGGCAAAAACCAATATATCTTGGCACCAGTGATGCCACAACATATAAACTGTATGTATGTGTGTATATATATATATATATATATACATATATATAAGTGTGTGTGTGTGTTAAGCATTTCTGTAGAAAAAGTAAAGGAAAGAAGAGTGCTCTATGTTTAGTACAGAGCTATTTAATTACATAATAAACAACACCATATAATTATTCCATTACCAAAGGTTTCAAGAAACTAGACGATCCTTGCAGAAATAGTTAACTATTTCATCTGATGAACGGGCCGGACGTTTCTCTAAGGATCGTCGAGTTTCTGGAAACCTTTGGTAATGGAATAATTATATCGTGTTGTTTATTATGTAATAACCAAGATGGCGTAGGACAGAACAAAGGAGAGGCACAAAAACAAAGAAAAGAATCCCCAGTCACTGAAGAGGTCACAGAATGTGTGACGAAAGAACTTTGACAATATATGAACAACCGTCCGGTTGTGGAACCAACCCAACCAAACCAACCGTAAATTTATAAATTCTTAAATTTATAAATTTACTTTATAATAAATTGAAGTGAAAGCAACTGGTGCGTGTGTTTCTTATTGGCAACATGACCCTCCCAAAGTATAACAACACACGTTTTCAGATAAAGAATCTTGCTAAACAAATTCAGAAACGAAAAAAAAATATATATATATACACACACACTATATATATACACACACTATATATATTATGATGTCCAAGGGAGAGAAGCAAAGAGCGATACAGCTTGGCATTAATGACGTCACAACTTTATTTTATCGACCCCATAAGGATGAAAGGCCGAGGTTAACTTTGCCTTTCATCCTTACGGGGGTCGATAAAATAAAGTACCAGTAATACACTGGGTAATTGCTGGCCTTGTGCCAAAAGTAGAAACAATTAATGACGTCACAACTCATTTTTAGAGCTAAGTGAACTGGAGCAATGTGAAATCATGTGTCAACGGCCATCCACCCCCAACTATGGGTTAAACTTGCAATTGGTCAAGTGTGGTAAGTACTGCAACCCCCCCCCCCCCCCCCTGAAGACATGACCATAAACAACCAGGAAGAGGGGTTGCTCCAACAGGAGTGAGAAGGCTCTGGATTGGACTGGATGTGAGCATGTGTATATCACTATGCAACCACAAGAGTCCCAAGTTTGATGATGATGATGATGGTGGTGGTGATGATGATGATGGTGGTGGTGATGTTAGTGGCGATGATGATGGTGGCGATGATGATTATGGTGGTGGTGATGATGATGATGGCGATGATAATGATGGTGATGTTAGTGATGGTGATGATGACGGTGGTGGTGATGATGATGATGGCGATGATAATGATGGTGATGTTAGTGGTGATGATGATTATGATGGTGGTGGTGATGATGATGATGGTGTATCTCATCAGAAATAAGGTAATGATACGGTTAAGGAAATCAATAAACTGAAAGACATATTTACCTTCGACCGAGAAACTGAGATCCATCACTGGAAGGGCGTGCCAATGGATGACAGTCTTCACCACTTTAGCAGCTCTAAGAAACCGTCTCCTACAAATAGAAATATAAACCCAATGTCAGACATCACTGGTTGTTGTAGATAAGACTTGCATTTAATTTAGATTGAGGACTGTAAATGACACATACACTCACCACATATAAATAGGCAGTGCCCCAGCATGGCCTCAGTGCTTGAATTGAAGCCTGTAAGACATACACACACCATATATAAATAGGCAGTGCCCCAGCATGGCCTCAGTGCTTGAATTGAAACCTGTAAGACATACACTCACCATATATAAATAGGCAGTGCCCCAGCATGGCCTCAGTGCTTGAATTGAAGCCTGTAAGACATACACACACCATATATAAATAGGCAGTGCCCCAGCATGGCCTCAGTGCTTGAATTGAAGCCTGTAAGACATACACACACCATATATAAATAGGCAGTGCCCCAGCATGGCCTCAGTGCTTGAATTGAAGCCTGTAAGACATACACTCACCATATATAAATAGGCAGTGCCCCAGCATGGCCTCAGTGCTTGAATTGAAGCCTGTAAGACATACACACACCATATATAAATAGGCAGTGCCACAGCATGGCCTCAGCCCTTTGACTGAGGAGCGTAAAAGAAGAGACATACACACACCATATATAAATCAGCAGTGTCTCAGCATGACCTCAGCCCTTGAATAGAAGACTTTAAAAGAAAAAAACCCACCATATTTAGACAATGCCTCAGACCTTGAATTGAGACCTATAAAGACACACATATACAGACAGTGCCCTAGTATGGCCTCAGTCCTTAGATTCAGGCTTCTAAAAGATACACACACACAGACATCATTTTACGTCCACTTTTCCCTGCTTGCAAGGGTGGGACGGGAACTGATTCTGGCTTGATTTCTACAGCTGGATGCCCTTCCTAACACCAACCTCATTTGCAGTGAATGCTGGCTGCTTTTTTGCCGTGGCACCTCCACGACCACTTTGCAGTGGAATGATAGGGACCCCAGTCCTATCATCTCATTTCTACAGCTGAGTAAACTGGAGCAATGTGAAATAAAGTGTCTTGCTCAAGGAAACAACACATCACCCGGTCTGAGAATTGAACCCACAATCTTTCGATTGCAAGGCCAATGCTCTAACCACTAAGCCATGCGCCTCCAGAAAGAAGAAATTTAGTAAAACTACTCCAACGAACCATAAGATAATCTTCCCGTCACTGTTCCCTGTAACGAGACACTGATCACTGGGATGGCAAGCTACACAGGTGAAATAACTCTTGCTTTGGCTGTCAAACCTGAAAAAAAAAACAATGAATATGGGAGAAATAATAGGTCAGCAATTTGAAAGGGGGAGGGAAAAGTTGATTAAATCAACCCCAGTGCATTACTGGTACTTTATCAACCCTGTAAGGATGAAGGGCAAAGCTAACCTCAGTGAGATTTGAACTCAGAATGTAAAAGGCCGTAACTATGCTTCAAAGCATGTTGTCCGACGCTCCACCGATACTGCCAATCCATCGCCCTTATGGGAGAAATAATAAAAAAATATCCATTTTTACATCGAAGAAGAAGCTCAACCTAGTGGCTAGTGTATTTGAATTATGAATCACAATTAGTCAGGAGTTCATAGAAAACTTTAACGACCAAGGCCTGCTAACCAATGTTCTAACAGCAAGACTTTTGACCAATAGTCTAACAAGCAAGGTATCTTGACCAATAGTCTAACGAGGAAGGTATCTTGACCAATAGTCTAACGAGCAAGGTATAGTGACCAAGTCTAACAAGCAAGGTATCTTGACCAAGTCTAACAAGCAAGGTATCTTGACCAATAGTTTAACAAGTAATCCAGTTTGTCTAATGAGCAATGTAGGTTGTCATATGTCTTAATGAACAAGGTATGTTGTTGTATGTCCTAATGAACAATGTAGGTTGTCATATGTCTTAATGAACAAGGTATGTTGTATGTCCTAATGAACAAAGTATGTTGTTGTATGTCCTAATATGTCCTAACGAACAAGGTATGTTGTTATATGTCCTAACGAACAAGGTATGTTGTCGTATGTCCTAATGAACAAGGTATGTTGTCGTTATGTCCTAACGAACAAGGTAGGTTGTTGTTATGTCCTAACAAACAAGATATGTTGTATGTCCTAATGAACAAAACATGTCGTATGTCCTAACGAACAAGGTATGTTGTTGTACGTCCTAATGAACAAGGTATGTTGCTGTATGTCCTAATGAACAAGGTATGTTGCTGTATGTCCTAATGAACAAGGTAGGTTGTTGTATGTCCTAACAATTCTGTCAAGCCATAAGGGTGGTGGACAAGGAGACAATACAAGAAGAAGAAATTACAAAGAAAAATCTGTAAAACTTACTTTATTAATTGGTTTGTTTGTAGGTCTTTGATAAACAACTTCATACTTTTAACTGACGCAACAAACCTCCCCTAGAAATTAGACAAAAAAAAAATTCACATTCAGGTTTTAAGAATAGCTTAACCCTTTAATGTTCAAACCAGTCAAAACTGGCCAGAATTCTCTACCTCTTTCTGTTGAAACTGGCCATTCATACTGATGTTAAGGTTATGTTCTCAAAATCTCAGATTCAATATTATGCGACGTAAAGCCTTTACCATGAAAATATAATAGTAAATCTAGAGTAATGTGAATACTAAAGGGTTAACTTCTTTTACTTAACTCTTAATGAAACTGCATTAGTAAGACATTCTTGAAAAATACAAAACAACACTATGACTGCATCACAGTAAATATTGAAGTCTTTACTGCAAGTTTTCTCAATGATTTGCCCACTAGTAAAGATACTATAAACATTTGAATTAAACCACATTAGCAAGACATTCTTCAAAGTACAAAACACTACCATGACTACATCACATTAAATATTCAACTCTTTCCTCTAATACTACCAAATTTCAGTCCCAAACAACACTATGACTGCATAACAGTAAATCTTAAAGTCTTTACTCTAATATTGAAAATTTTGACATCAATCTGTCCACTAGTAAAGATACTATAAACATTTAGAACAAAATAACTATGACTACATCACAAATATTAAAGTCTTTACACCAATACTGCATATTTTCACAACAATCTGTCCACCAGTAAAGATACTATAAATATTTGAATTAACAATCCACAATAGCAAGACATTCTTAAAAAGTACAAAACAACACTAAGACTGTGTCATATTAAATATTAGTCTTTCCTCTAATACTGCAAATGTTCACAATAATATAAACATTTGTATTAACAAACCTTATTAAACCACATTAGACATATTTGTAAAGTACAAAACAACACTATGACTGCATCAAATTAAATATTAAAGTTTTTACTCTAATACTGCAAATTTTCACAACAATCTGTCCACTAGTAAAGATACTATAAACATTTGTATTAACAAACCTCATTAAACTACATTAGTAAGACATATGATGATGATGATGATAATAACCCAGGGTTTCCCTGATTCCATAGAGAAGTAAAATGATGATGATGATGATGTTAACCCAGGTTTGATCTGACCTTTCCAGAGCAGAAATAAAATGATGGTGATGATGATGATGATGTTAACCCAGGTTTGACCTGACCTTTCCAGAGCAGAAATAAAATGATGGTGATGATGATGATGATGTTAACCCAGGTTTGACCTGACCTTTCCAGAGCAGAAATAAAATGATGATGATGATGATGATGATGATGTTTTAATTATTGAGTTTAATAACATTTCATTGTTTATTACTCACCTGATATCCGACAGCTACGCAGTGTTCATCCCCAGAACAATTTAGGAGCAGGGCTGTGATATTTGGGGTAGAATCTTCATTGATATTGAGTTCATAAGTACACAAATCAAAGCCTACAATGAAAGACCATATTGTTCTTTAGAAGAATGTTCCATTAATCCACCATGTAAGGGGCTCATGTTGGTGCCATGACAAAAAGAGCACTTAGTCCTCCCTCTAAGGTAACATGACAAAAAAAAAAAAAAGCACCTAGCCCTCACGACAAGAACGCCCAGTACACACAGCAAAGTGGTTGTTTTAGTGCCATGATAAAAAAGCACTCATTACACATAGTCCTCCCTCTAAGGCAGAGGTTCTCAAAGTGGGTGCTACCGCCCCCTGCGGGCGTTGAGAAGGTCCAAGGGGGGAACTGGGGCCTAAGGGGGTGGTGCGGGGAGCAGTAGAGATGATATAATAGTATATTAAATATCAAATGATATATATTATATATAAATATAGTAAAATAAAATATATATATATTTATTTATACATAGTATATATTATATTATTTATTATATATATATTAACGATTTTATTTATTATATATTATTTACAATTTGAGTGTAGACATGATTCTCTGGAAATGGGGGCTGGGGGTACGCTGAGGGTATTACATGGCTGTGAGGTAACATGACAAAAGCGCCCAGTCCACACTGAAGTGGTCATGTAGATGCCATGATAAAAAGCAGTCATTCCACACTGTAAAGTAGTCATGTTGGTGCCATGATAAAAAGCAGCCAGTCCACACTGTAAATGTGGTTGGTGTTGGTGCCATGATAAAAAGCAGTCAGTCCACACTGTAAATGTGGTTGGTGTTGGTGCCATGATAAAAAGCATCCAGTCCACACTGTAAATGTGGTTGGTGTTGGTGCCATGAAAAAAAGCAGCCAGTCCACACTGTAAATGTGGTTGGTGTTGGTGCCATGATAAAAAGCAGCCAGTCCACACTGTAAATGTGGTTGGTGTTGGTGCCATGATAAAAAGCAGCCAGTCCACACTGTAAATGTGGTTGGTGTTGGTGCCATGATAAAAAGCAGCCAGTCCACACTGTAAAGTGGTCACGTAGATGCCATGATAAAAAGCAGTCAGTCCACACTGTAAAGTGGTCATGTTGGTGCCATAATAAAGATCAGCTGATCCACATTGTAAAGTGGTTGTTTGGTGCCATGATAAAAAGCAGCCAGTCCACACTGTAAATGTGGTTGGTGTTGCTAACTCGACAAGAAAGACAGCCATACACATTCAAAACATATCAAAGACAATAGGAACATTGAAAGTAAAAGCAATGTCATATTCACCTCCAAAGTAAAAATATTTTAACACTTCATTTACGTAGAATTTTCAAGCTGGTGAAAATTGTCAAAATATTGACCTTAAATATAAACTGACCTCCCCTTCTACCATTGATTTTTTGATCACATATTCCACGGCTTATATTTGATTAACTCTTTAGCATTTAAACTGGCCATATGTGGCCAGAATTCTCTCATCCTTTTCTGTTCAAACTGGCCATAACTGACCACTCATACTAATGTTAAGGTATTGTTCTCAAAATAAATAACATCAAAATCACATAGATTCAATATTGTACAAGATAAATATGTGAGGTGAAGCCTTACCATGTAAATAGAGTAATGTAAATGGTAAAGGGTTAAAAATGCTATATTTTGAAGAAATAAAATCAGATCTTGGTACTCACAATTTGAATCATTTTCCATCAATAGAACTACATTTGATGTTTTATTGGTGGAGGGGAAAGGTAACATCGCTTGGATCGGAACATTGAGATTGTATTTCTGAAATAAAATAGAGTAAGGAATACTATATATATTTCCTCATGATTTCATATGAATGAAACAGTTCTAGTACTGTAGAAGTCATTTCTATATAATATAAAGAGGTTAATACTCTACTAACGTATTGAGTACCATCTTTAACTGCACTTACCACCTGACACAATTCAGGAACCTGCACACATAAATACCAAACCATACCATCTTGAAATAGATTTAGGAATA
The DNA here is from genome assembly GCA_964016885.1 of Eledone cirrhosa. Lineage (NCBI taxonomy): Eukaryota > Metazoa > Mollusca > Cephalopoda > Octopoda > Eledonidae > Eledone > Eledone cirrhosa. The sequence goes on along the minus strand of OZ024763.1, from coordinate 17,964,265 downwards.
TATATATACATGTTATATATATATATATATATATATATACATGTTTCCTTGAGCAAGACACTTTACGTTTCCTTGAGCAAGACACTTTATTTCACATTGCTCCAGTTTACTCAGCTGTAGAAATGAGATGATAGGGACTGGGGTCGCTATTATTCCACTGTAAAGTGGTCGTGGAGGTGCCATGGAAAAAAGCACTCAGCACTCACTGTAAAAGAGGTTGGTGTTAGGAAGGGCATCCAGCTGTAGAAATCAAGCCAGAATCAGTTCCCGTCACACCCTTGCAAGCAGGGAAAAGTGGACGTAAAATGATGATGATGATGATGATGATGTGTGTCAATGTGCCTGAATGACCAATCATAGATGAGTTGAGAGAGAAACTGTGAATAAGAGGGACAAGTTGTAGTGTGTGGGAGAGAAGACTGCATTGGTATGGAGATGTGATGCACATGGAGGATGACTGCGGGGTAAAGTGGTGCCAAGAAATCCCAGTAGAAAGAAGACCATAGGCGAAGGTGGTGAGAGCTGACCTCAGGTTGCTGAAGCTCACGGTGGAGATGACGAAGGACCGTGACAAGTGGAGATATGCTCTGCTGAATAGGACCCGTCTCAACCTTGCAAGCAGGGAAAAGTGGACAAATGATGATGATGATACGTGTGTGTGTGTGTGTGTGTGTCTGGAGAGAGAGAGAGAGAGAGAGAGAGAGAGAGAGCATTCATAAGCATGAGGTTGTCAATTGGATTCCTAGACTAGGCGATGCGTTGTGTCCTTGAGTAAGACACATTATTTCACATTGCTCCAGTTCACTCAGCTGTAGAAATGAGTTGCGATGTCACTGGTGCCAAGCTGTACCAGCCATTACCTTTCCCTTGGACAACATCATATAGTATATATAATGTATATATACAGTTGCGATGTCACTGGTGTCAAGCTGTATCAGCCATTACCTTTCCCTTGGACAACATCATATAGTATATATAATGTATATATACAGTTACGATGTCACTGGTGCCAAGCTGTATCAGCCATTACCTTTCCCTTGGACAACATCATATAGTATATATAATGTATATATACAGTTACGATGTCTCTGGTGCCAAGCTGTATCAGCCATTACCTTTCCCTTGGACAACATCATATAGTATATATAATGTATATATACAGTTACGATGTCACTGGTGCCAAGCTGTATCAGCCATTACCTTTCCCTTGGACAACATCATATAGTATATATAATGTATATATACAGTTACGATGTCACTGGTGTCAAGCTGTATCAGCCATTACCTTTCCCTTGGACAACATCATATAGTATATATAATGTATATATACAGTTACGATGTCTCTGGTGCCAAGCTGTATCAGCCATTACCTTTCCCTTGGACAACATCATATAGTATATATAATGTATATATACAGTTACGATGTCTCTGGTGCCAAGCTGTATCAGCCATTACCTTTCCCTTGGACAACATCATATAGTATATATAATGTATATATATGGTTACGATGTCACTGGTGCCAAGCTGTATCAGCCATTGCCTTTCCCTTGGACAACATCATATAGTATATATAATGTATATATACAGTTGCGATGTCACTGGTGCCAAGCTGTATCAGCCATTGCCTTTCCCTTGGACATCATCATATAGTATATATAATGTATATATATGGTTACGATGTCACTGGTGCCAAGCTGTATCAGCCATTACCTTTCCCTTGGACATCATCATATAGTATATATAATGTATATATACAGTTGCGATGTCACTGGTGCCAAGCTGTATCAGCCATTGCCTTTCCCTTGGACATCATCATATAGTATATATAATGTATATATATGGTTACGATGTCACTGGTGCCAAGCTGTATCAGCCATTACCTTTCCCTTGGACATCATCATATAGTATATATAATGTATATATACAGTTGCGATGTCACTGGTGTCAAGCTGTATCAGCCATTACCTTTCCCTTGGACAACATCATATAGTATATATAATGTATATATACAGTTGCGATGTCACTGGTGCCAAGCTGTATCAGCCATTGCCTTTCCCTTGGACATCATCATATAGTATATATAATGTATATATATGGTTACGATGTCACTGGTGCCAAGCTGTATCAGCCATTACCTTTCCCTTGGACATCATCATATAGTATATATAATGTATATATATGGTTACGATGTCACTGGTGCCAAGCTGTACCAGCCATTACCTTTCCCTTGGACAACATCATATAGTATATATAATGTATATATATGGTTACGATGTCACTGGTGCCAAGCTGTATCAGCCATTACCTTTCCCTTGGACAACATCATATAGTATATATAATGTATATATATGGTTACGATGTCACTGGTGCCAAGCTGTATCAGCCATTACCTTTCCCTTGGACAACATCATATAGTATATATAATGTATATATACAGTTGCGATGTCACTGGTGCCAAGCTCTATCAGCCATTGTCTTTGCCAACATCATATAGTATATATAATGTATATATACAGTTGCGATGTCACTGGTGCCAAGCTGTATCAGCCATTACCTTTCCCTTGGGCAACATCATATAGTATATATAATGTATATATACAGTTGCGATGTCACTGGTGCCAAGCTGTATCAGCCATTACCTTTCCCTTAGACAACATCATATAGTATATATAATGTATATATACAGTTGCGATGTCACTGGTGCCAAGCTGTATCAGCCATTACCTTTCCCTTGGACAACATCATATAGTATATATAATGTATATATACAGTTGCGATGTCACTGGTGCCAAGCTGTATCAGCCATTACCTTTGCCTTGGACAACATCATATAGTATATATAATGTATATATACAGTTGCGATGTCACTGGTGCCAAGCTCTATCAGCCATTGTCTTTGCCAACATCATATAGTATATATAATGTATATATACAGTTGCGATGTCACTGGTCCCAAGCTGTATCAGCCATTACCTTTCCCTTGGGCAACATCATATATAGTACATAGATAATGTATATTTATGTTGAGACATTGTAGAAACAAATAATGTAATTTACAATTTATTTCCTCCAACTCACCTTAAGCAGAACTCCATCGTTATAATCCCATTGGATAACTGTCTCATCAAGAGAGCATGACAGAATCTATTAATTAAAGAAATACTCATTAGTTGAAGTCATTAGGAAAAATACATCACACAACATTTTCTTTTTTATTTTATCTTTGGAAAGCTGTACTCACTCTCAACTACCAACCCCAATACTGCCAGATGTCACCTCCCTCACTAAGTAACAGACAGACTAAACCCTGCACTCATCCACAACCCCAAGTATTCCCTATAACTGAACCCCATAGCTCAACCCAGCTCAGGATAGTGTTGGTGCCACAATAAAATGTGCTCAGCATAGTGGTTGTGCTGGGGCAACAATAAAAAGCACCCAGTCTGCCATGAAAAAAAAAAAAAAAAAAAAAAAATCAAGTCCACCGTATTTGATTAACTCTTTAGCAAATGTTGCTGCCACTATAAGATGCACCCAGTCCACCTTTTAATGTAGTAGTGTTGGTGCCATGATAAAAAGCACCCAGTCCACCCTGTAAGGTGATAGTGCTGGTGTCGCAACAAAAACACCCAGTTCACCCTGTAAAGTGATAGTGCTGGTGTCGCAACAAAAACACCCAGTTCACCCTCAACATCGATAGTGCTGGTGCCATGACAAAAAGCACCCAGTTCACTTAGTGCTGGTGTCATGTTGAAAAACACAGTGGTAGTGCTGGAGTTACGCTAAAATGCTCCCAGTTCATGGTTCTGGGAATTGTGAATAATGGGGGCAGTATTATGCTCCTCACTGCTTTCTTCAGAGTTTAACGCTTTAGCATTTACATTTCTCTATATTTATTATTGTATTTATGTGATAAGGCACGTGGGTGAGTGGTTAGAGAATTGGATTCACAATTGTGAGGTTGTAAGTTTGATTCATGGACCGGGTGATGTGTTATGTCCTTGAGCAAGACACTTTATTTCACGTTGTTCATTCTACCTGGAGCTGCGACCGATAGACAGTATTAGCAATTGGAAAGACCTACGGAAACATTATTTCCTCGGTCCGATTTGATGAAAGTCGACCGACTATATATATTACAGGGTAATGGATTTACCTTACATAATCATCTCATATAATATCGAATCTATGAGATTTTGATATTTATTTTGAGAACAATACTTTAACATCAGTATAGACAGTCCTTCTAATTGCTAATACTATCTTTCGGTCGCAACGTGAAATAAAGTGTCTTGCTCAAGGACACAACGCATCGCCTGGTCTGGGAATCAAACTCACAACCTCATGATTGCGAATCCAATTCTCTAACCACTTAGCCACGTGCCTTCAATAACATCATTATGGGTGGCCAAAATAAATATTGTCTACTATAGCATTCTGTAAATTTGAACAGATACCATAAAGCATTATATCTGACATTCTCATGATCCTGCCAAGTTGCCCCTTATAATATAAAAAGGAAAAAGAGACCGTGAACACTCACCTGTAATTTATTGCCAGGATGGACCACAACACCTGTTACACTTTTCGTGTGGCCTCGTAAATTATGAACACATTCTCCAGTTTTCAAACTGTACACCTTCACAACTGTATTTGAAATGCAGATGAGCCATCTAAGGAAAAAATAAAAAAAAAAATAGTTTAAACATTTCCACGGTGTACTGCCAGACAGTGATTGTCCACACCTCTCATTCAAAAATATCTACCGTATAAACTTGACTATAAGCCACTGACCCCCATTTTATGTCTGAGAAATGGGCAGAAATCCAAAGCCTGTGTATAAGGTGTGGCAGCTAATCAGCACATTCTGCACCAGATTTGCAATTGTGGTTAGGTGTGCTTAAGCATACAGCCCTGTTTGTCAGGGAGCCCATCTTCCTGTTAAAAAATTTTTTTTTTTTTACTTACTTCAGGGTCCAAGTAAGGGGCCTCACTTGCCCTAAATCCAGCACTGAACACATTGTTTAGATGGTGTGGTTTCGAAATTCTCATGAGTGGAAAATACATATATGAAGTTTTAATATTTAAGATGTGTTAAGTGTTGTTTAGTGCAGAGTTTTTGTTTCACAATTCCAATATGTAATGATTTTTCTTAAAAACCAATTTCTGACCATTTTGAAGACAATGTTCATTCAAAATACATCAAAAATGAATTTCACCTCCAATATTCACACCCATAGTGAAAAACTGGTGTAATATCCACCTCCAAAGTGAAACTGGTGTAATATCCACCTCCAAAGTGAAAACTGGTGTAATATCCACCTCCAAAGTGAAACTGGTGTAATATTCCCCTCCAAAGTGAAAACTGGTGTAATATCCACCTCCAAAGTGAAACTGGTGTAATATCCACCTCCAAAGTGAAACTGGTGTAATATTCCCCTCCAAAGTGAAAACTGGTGTAATATTCCCCTCCAAAGTGAAGCAGGTGTAATATTCCCCCCCAAAGTGAAAACTGGTGTAATATTCCCCTCCAAAGTGAAGCAGGTGTAATATTCCCCTCCAAAGTGAAGCAGGTGTAATATTCACCTCCAAAGTGAAAACGTGAGTAATATTCACCTCATTTATGTAGAACACCCTTCTCTAAGGTAGATTGATTCCGTATATACTTCGCTTATATATATATTGTTGAATCACCAATCTGATAAGCGGTTCGATAATGGAGTCGAGTCCACAACTTCCATGGGCGACCATGAGCCAATCCTTTGCGAAACGCACGTAACCGATCGAAACAATAAAAACAAATACATGTAAACGAAACTTCATCGTTTTCCATATATACATACAAGGGTGCGATTGATACTGATTGTACCTTGAGCCGATCGATAGCAAAACGCACGTCACATGTGAATAAACATAAGGATATTTTGACACGTCGTTCCCACTCATTATATATATAAACACGCACGAACCGTCGAAGGAACCCTAACATGTACATATGAACATACACAATAAATCCGATGATATATTTTGGTTTCCTTATTTAGAGAGCTACTGTCTAGGATTCTTTGATAAATGTACTCCGGTATATCCTATGCCACATGTTCTGCTAGATATAATATCCTTGACAACAGATCTCGTTCGATACGAATTCATTACACGTCCATTACGTCGTATTAATTACACCGAATTAATTACACGTCCATTACGTCGTATTAATTACACCGAACTAATTACACGTCCATTACGTCGTATTAATTACACCGAACTAATTACACGTCCATTACGTCGTATTAATTACACCGAACTAATTACACGTCCATTACGTCGTATTAATTACATGTTCATTGGTGGATTGGCAGTATCGGTAGAGGGTCGGAGCCATGCTTTCCAGCATAGTTACGCCCCTTTACGATCTGAGTTCAAATCCCGCCGAGGTTGACTTTGCCTTTCATCCTTACGGGGTCGATAAAATAAAGTACCAGTAATGTACTGGGTAATTGCTGGCCTTGTGCCTAAAGTAGAAACAATTAATTACATGTTCATTACGTCGTTTTAATTACGCGTTAGGATTATATTTTAGACTCCCCTCATTACTCACGTGTGTGTGAGTGGATCATAAGAAATGAATTCGGTTAATCGAATGTCATTTGTCAATCACACAAGATCGGTGGAAGTTAAGTAAAATAATGTTTTCTGGTTTAGGGACAAGGCCAACAATTTTTGGGGAGGGGATAGTCGATTAAATCGACCCCAGTGTGGTACTTTATTTTATCAACCAGGTTAGGATGAAAGCAAAGCTAACCTTGGCGGAATTTGAAATCAGAACGTAAAGGGACGTAACTATATGCTGCAAAGCAAAATAATGATTTCTACTTTAGGCACAAGGCCAGCAATTTGGGGAAGGGGAAAGTTGATTGAATCGACCCGTGTGTTAGTGGTACCTTATTTTATCGACCCCTGTAAAGACGAAAGGCAAAGCTAACCTCTGCGGGATTTGAACTCAGAACGTAAAGGGTCGTAACTCAATGCCACAAAGCAAAGTGGAATAATAATAATAATAATAAACAGCGCCAGAACTGTATATCCCCCTGCAATAGTATATATACGAATTCCCAAACCCCCAAATCTGCTTGAGGCAGCAACTACAGGGCTAAGATATAATATACATATATATATATATATATATCATACACAAACATCAATTTCTGTTTAAGCAACGAATGAATATGTACTCTTCAAACAGGGTAAAGATTTTATTAATTATATACACCCGTCTCAGAGACTGGAAGTATGGAATTCTCAGATGAGAGGGGGGGGGGGGGGGGGGGGGGGGGGGCAGAAACCGAGTTATTTACGATGGCTTTGAAGGCGATATTCGTTCAGAACACATTAAAAAAAAACACACAGGAAAAACAAAGATCAACTGCAAAATTCTAAGCAAACATATATGGTGTAATAAAATAAAATAATTGTTTCTACTTTAAGCACAAGGCCAGCAATTACCCAGTTCATTACTGGTACTTTATTTTATCGACCCCGTAAGGATGAAAGGCAAAGTCAATAAAATAAAATAATATTAATAAACAACAGCACCAGAACTGAAATTCCTTCACAGTAGATATATAAGAATTACAGTGCGTGTTTAATTGAGAAAGCCACCACGGAGCCTATGAAAAATATATACACATAGTTTCCATTTATTACCAAGCGACAAAGAAGAAAAAGGTGCTCTTTAGAGAGCTTAAGAGATGCCTTACCTGGAATCGTATGAACAGATGGGTCGGTGGCCGACAAGATAGCCAGATCCGACATTTACAACAGACATAGTCAACAACACGTGCTAACCACGACGGTCGCCATTAACAGCCGGACGAACCGGAAGTAGTTGTTCATTTACCGGTGTAAGTTTTCATGCTGTACCCTACAATTGGTTGTTCCATGACACGAGAGCTTTTATAGTATTCCAGTGATTTTAACCGAATCTGTTGAGTGTAATAATAAAAATTAACAAAAGAAAGAAAGAATAAAAACAATATCAGGTATCATCGCAATAGGCACACACACAGACATACACCTTTATATATGTGTGCTTGTATGTGAGTCCTGGGTTCAATCGGGGGTAACCACAGTTAGTAAGGTACTCAATACATTAGAAGACTGTAAACATTATGTTTAATATAGAAATGGCTTCTACAGGACTAGAACTGTTTCATTCAAAATAAATCATATAGATATATATATGGATGTGTGTATGTCTGTGTATATCTATATTTGTGTATATATATCTGTGTGTGTGTGTACATACGTATGTGTGTGTGTATTTACGTGTGTATGTATGTGTGTATGTATATCTGTATATGTGTGTGTGCGTGTGTATATGTGTGTGTGTATGTGTGTATTTACGCGTGTGTGCGGACGTAGCATGACCGAATCGTTAAGAGATAACCTTTTCGATCTGGAGTTCTGGGGTTCGATTCCTCTCTGTATCATGTTGGGCAAATGGCAGTTACCCCTGCCTAAGGATCTACCCCAGCCTTGGGAATGAATCTGGGTAGACGGGGAATTTTCTCTCCCGGTTTACTTTAAGCTGTGTGCGGAATACTCAACCACATATTTACGCGTTAATTAATTCACGAGTCGAGCGTTGAGTCGAACGAATGAACAACTGGGTGACCATCGTCGAAAGCGACCGAGTACCCATTAATCACCATCATCATCATCCTCATCATAATTATCATCATCACCATCACCGCCACCACCATCAAAACAACCACCACCACCACCACAAACTCCACAATCACCATCACCACTACCAGACACAATCACCACCACCACCACCACCACCTCCACCATGATCATCACCGCACCACCACCAGCAATATAGCCTTCACCATGACCACCGCCTCCACTAATATCATCATCATCATCATCATAATCACCCCCATCACCATCACCATCACCGTCATCATGACCATCATCACCACCGCCACCACTATCACCACCACCACCACCACCACCATAATGGGAGGAGTGCATTTCGTAGGATAAAAGATCCCCAGAAGGTGGAAGGGTTGATGCAGTGTGTGACGCTGGTTGTTTTCATATTGATGGCTATCAACCTTACAGCGTCGATAAAATAAAGTACCAGTAACACACTGGGGGTTGATTTAATCGACTTTCCCCTTCCCTAAAATTGCTGGCATTGTGCTTAAATCAGAAATGGCAGTATCGGTAGAGCGTCAGACATCATGCGTTGCGGCATAGAGTTATGTCCCTTTACGTTTTGAGTTATATATATACATACATGTTTCGTGTTAACAGTAAGACTTACCATATACTCATACTAGCTACAAGAGTTATCTCCCTCGTTTGTATATTTGGTCAGAACCCTCCAATGGGAACGTGAAGCTTGGAACTGTCATGATAGGGTTGATTAATAATTCTCCGTCGTTGACGGTGGATTGGCAGTATCGGTAGAGGGTCGGACGCCATGCTTTGCCGCATAGAGTTACGGCCCTTTACGATCTGAGTTCAAATCCCGCCGAGGTAAACTTTGCCTTTCATCCTTACGGGGTCGATAACATAAAGTACCAGTAATGAACTAGGTAATTGCCTTGTGCCTAAAGTAGAAACAAGTATCGGTAGAGGGTCGGACGCCACGCTTTGCCGCATAGAGTTACGGCCCTTTACGATCTGAGTTCAAATCCCGCCGAGGTAAACTTTGCCTTTCATCCTTACGGGGTCGATAAAATAAAGTACCAGTAATACACTGGGTAATTGCTGGCCTTGTGCCAAAAGTAGAAACAGTTATATTTAGATGACAAGACTTTACATATACCACCACAGAAAACCGCGATTTCTACCCACCACTTAAATATTCTATCCTACCTCTGTTCAACACCCAACATTCTTTTATTTCCTCCTGGTTTCACTTTTTCCTTTTATTCTTTCTACTTACCATTTCTCCTGATTCCCATAGTCTTATTTTCTTTGACGAGAGACGTTGAAAACTCTTTATTTTCTTTTTTTTTTGCCATTCTGAGTTCAAATCCCGCCGAGGTTAACTTTGCCTTTCATCCTTACGGGGTCGATAAAATAAAGTACCAGTAATACACTGAGTAATTGCTGGCCTTGTGCCTAACGTAGAAACAATTATTTCCTTTTTTTAAATTTAACTGTTGTTGAATTAACACCAATTATGCTACTCTGGTCACCGGGTTTGTATTCAATGTTTTTGACCCTGCAATATATATATATATATGTGTATATATATATATATATATATGTGTGTGTATATATATATATATATATATATATGTATATATATATATATATATATATATGTATATATATATATATATATATATATATATATATATATATATATATATATATGTATATATATATATATATATATATATATATATGTATATATGTATATATATATATATGTATATATATATATATATGTATATATATATATATATATGTATATATATATATATATATGTATATATATATATATATATATATATATATATATATATATATATATATGTATATATATGTATATATATATATATATATATATATATATATATATATATATATATTTATATGTATATATATATATATACACACATATATATATATATGTATATATGTATATATATATATATATATATATATATATATATAGATAGATAGATAGATAGATAGAGAGAGAGAGAGAGAGAGAGAGAGAGAGAGAGAGAGAGAGAGAGAGAGAATAGACTCCCTGATGACGTAATGAATTCTCGATGGTTACATTGCGTAACTATCTTTATCCCATTACAGAAACTAATTAGTTGGAGTGAAAATTTTAGTAAGTAAGTTAATTTTTAATTTTTAAAATTTTCTTATTTTACGTCTTTCATATAATTGTTCTGCATCCTCCTGCATTGAACCACCTAGGTACTATGACATAACTTATGTATTTGCTAGCATTAGTGTACATCTGTACGCATATGTTGGTAAATATACTAATTCTCTCTCTCTCTCTCTATATATATATATATATATCCAAGGATAACTTGAACCGTTAAGGTATATTCTACTTGGTTATGTCAAAATTTATAAAACACACTTCGTATTTTATCTGATGATAGCGTACCAAAATTTTGGTACTCTTGAAATATATATAATAGAATAAATATGGTTTTATAAATATAGTTTCCATTTATTTAATATCATTGTATATTATACTCCAGAAAATTTGTTGAGTGCTCTGAATCAGTTATAAACATTTATATTTGTTGAATTACCAACAAATTGAATATCCCTTCTGCTTTTATATATATATATATATATATATATGCTTACATCTCACTCACGCTGGACGTGTCTGTACCTTTCGCTCATGAAATCCACCCAGATTATGCTGACCAGGACTACCATGTTGCTTGTTTATTTCCTTTCTTTGCGTTACTTTTATCCTTCTACGTTGTTCACTTGTCCCCCTCGCTTTACGCGATTTACTGGTCCCAATAACTTTTTTTAGTTATTGCTCGCACCAACCTGAGGTATCTGATTTTTAATGCGATGAAATAACAATGATGGTTGGAAAATCACTGACGAAGGACTATTTTTATCATATGTAACCTATGTGCAACTACGCAGTATTCTTCTTTCTTCTCATGTTTATATATATATATATATATATATATAATGGAAAAATTTGAACAGGAACAAAACAGAGAGGCAGTACAACGAATGTTTATTAATTTCACGCTCTGCAGTAACAAAATCAAACAAAGGTAATGCGTGGAAGGAAAGATCAAGTGTGGGAAGGTGTGTAAAGTTCGGAGAATGGTCACGGCGGATTAGATCGGGGTTGAGCCGGTAGTTAAGTTATGTTATATATATATATAAAGAGAGAGAGAGAGAGAGAGAAACACGATACATTATAGCATTTTAGAATACATTTTATTAAAGCCCCTTATCTCACGCAACCCACTTTGGGAAACACCGATTTAGTTATGATTTCACGAATGAAAACAATTTAAGGGAGAAAGGCAAAGCTAACCTCGGTGGGATTTGATAATAACTGTTTCTACTTTAGGCACAAGGCCAGCAATTTTGGGGGAGGGGGAAAGTCTATGACATCGACCCCAATGCATGACTGGTACTTTATTTTACCGACACCGTAAGGATGAAAAGCAAAGCAAACCTCGGAGGTATTTGAACTCAGAAGTAAAGGGCCGTAACTTCCTTTTGCGAAGCAGGTTGTCTGACGCTCTCCTGATTTTGCCAGTCGCTGTCTTGTTCTTAATTTTAAGATAAGGTATAACTTGGCTGCTATTTCTAGCAGCTTGAGCAGTGAATAAGAGGCAGTATATCCAGACTTACGTCCCTTGGTATTATGGCTATTTCTACAAGTTACCTCCCTTGCGTAAAATCCATATTTATATATTTGGCAATACATATATAATTGTTTCTACTTTTGGCACAAGGCCAGCAATTATCTCAGTGCATTACTGGTACTTTATTTTATCGACCCCGTAAGGATGAAAGGCAAAGTTAACCTCGGCGAGATTTGAACTAAGAATGGCAAGGGCCGTAACTGTATGCTGCAAAGCATGGCGTCCGACCCTCTACCGATACTGCCGGACCACAGCCCCTCTGTCAATAAATATATAATTGTTTCTACTTTTGGCACAAGGCCAGCAATTATCCCAGTGTATTACTGGTACTTTATTTTATCGACCCCTTAAGGATGAAAGGCAAAGTTAACCTCGGCGGGATTTGAACTCAGTCCGTAAAGGGACGTAACTATGCTGGAAAGCATGGCGTCCGACCCTCTACCGATACTGCCAATCCACCGCCCTTTATTTGGCAATAAATATATAATTGTTTCTACTTTAGGCACAAGGCCAGCAATCACCAGTTCATTACTGGTACTTTATTTTATCGACCCCTTAAGGATGAAAGGCAAAGTCAACCTCGGCGGGATTTGAACTCAGTCCGTAAAGGGACGTAACTATGCTGGAAAGCATGGCGTCCGACCCTCTACCGATACTGCCAATCCACCGCCCTTTATTTGGCAATAAATATATAATTGTTTCTACTTTAGCCACAAGGCCAGCAATTACCCAGTGCATTACTGGTACTTTATTTTATCGACCCCGTAAGGATGAAAGGCAAAGTCAACCTCGGCGGGATTTGAACTCAGATCGTAAAGGGACGTAACTATGCTGGACAGCATGGCGTCCGACCCTCTACCGATACTGCCAATCCACCACCAATAAATATATAATGTTCTTTCGTTCTATTTGGAGAATTAGTCAACAAGATATCTCTATTCCTCATGGCTGCAATCTTTGGCACAGTCCTGCTCCCAGGCCAGGAATCTCCTCGCCGTTTCTATAGTCATTTCCTTTTTATTTATTAATGGAGTTAAGGTTACTCGCTCCACGCTCCACGCTCCAGCCCCCTCTCAACACATGATCTTAAACTAACCTACCGTTTCGAAGTTTAAGAAGAGTGGGGTTCGTAACCTTGAATAGGGCCTCTATTTCAGGTAGTGTTTTTAAAGAAACATCAGATAATTCGTATTTGTGGTTGAGGCTGTGGCAGTGAAGACCACCAGCGTTCTTGCCCCCCCCCCCCCAAACAATTCCTACTTATTGCTACCAGAACAGAGTTGGCTACCTGCGGGGATGAGCCCCACAGTGGTGGAGACCTTTGGTGATTTTGGCCCCCAGACCACATCCCTACTATAGGGGACAGTTGGCCCCCCAGACCATATCCCTACTATAGGGGACAGTTGGCCCCCAGACCACATCCCTACTATAGGGGACAGTTGGCCCCCCAGACCATATCCCTACTATAGGGACAGAGTTGGCCACCAGACCATATCCCTACTATAGGGACAGAGTTGGCCACCAGACCATATCCCTACTATAGGGAACAGAGTTGGCCCTCAGATCACATCCCTACTATAGGGACAAAGTTGGCCTCCAGACCATATCCCTACTATAGGGACAGAGTTGGCCACCAGACCATATCCCTACTATAGGGAACAGAGTTGGCCCCCAAACCATATTCCTACTATAGGGAACAGAGTTGGCCCCCAGACAACATCCCTACTATAGAGGATAGAGTTAGCTCCAGATCACATCCCTACTATAGGGGACAGAGTTAAGCCCTTGATTACACCCCTACTCACTACTATAGGGACAGAATTGGCTCCCAGACCACATCCCTACTCACTGCTATAGGGACAGAGTTAGCCCCCCAGACCACATCCCTACTATAGGGAACAGAGTTAGCCCCCAGACAACATCCCTACTATAGGGACAGAGTTGACCCCCAGATCACATCCCTACTATAGGGGACAGAGTTAAGCCCTTGATTACACCCTACTCACTACTATAGGGAACAGAGTTGGCCCCCAGACCACATCCCTACCCACTATTATCAGAACAGAGTTAGCCCCCAGACCACATCCCTACTCCAGGGACAGAGTTAGCCCTCAGACCACATCCCTACTCCAGGGACAGAGTTGGCCCCAAACCACATCCCTACTCAATGCTACCATAGCGTAGCTAGGTGCCTGCAAGTGTGAACCCCGTGCAGTGGAGTGGCTGTTCCAGCACGTCTCCTCGGGCAATGTCTTCTCCACTTTCTCGGCCAGGACTACAGGCCGACTAACCTTTAAGTTTTATTTACGGTGGTGGTAGCATGTGGAATAGATTTACTTCCATAAACATGTGTAGGTTAGACATTTACAACCATCATTATAAGGAAGCTAAATAAATTACTGGTACTTTTATTTTATCGACCCCGTAAGGATGAAAGGCAAAGTGAACCTCAGCGGGATTTGAACTCAGACCATAAAGAGTTTCGGCCCTTTATGGTCTGAGTTTAAATCCCGCCGAGGTTAACTTTGCCTTTCACCCTTTCGAGGTCGATAAAATAAAGTACCAGTAATACACTGAGATAATTGCTGGCCTTGTGCCAAAAGTAGAAACAATTATTACAGGGTCGATAAAATAAAGTACCAGTAATGCACTGGGGTAATTGCTGGCCTTGTGCCAAAAGTAGAAACAATTATTACAGGGTCGATAAAATAAAGTACCAGTAATACACTGGGATAATTGCTGGCCTTGTGCCAAAAGTAGAAACAATTATAAGGAAGCTAAATGTTTACTGTCTTGTACGACATGAAGTAAACAACTTAGTTCTTTTTTATAATAAAACTGAAGTGAAACTCATGTGTCCAGTATTCAATTTGAATATATATATATAGAAACACACACAGAAACAAAATGGCGTAGGACAGAAGAAAGGAAAGGCACAGAAACAAAGAAAGGAATCCCCAGTCACTGAAGAGGTCACAGAGTGTGTGATGAAAGGAGTATGACTATATACATAAACAACTATCTGGTTGTGGAACCAACCAACCAACCAGAAATTTATAAATTTGTAGATTTATAAATTTATAAATATATAATAAATTGAAGTGAAAGCAACTGGTGCGTGTGTTTCTTATTGGCAACATGACCCTCCCAAAGTATAACAATATCGGTTTCAACACACGATTTCAGATAAAGAATCTTGCTAAACAAATTCAGAAACGAAATATATATATATATTTTTTATTTTATAGAAGGAGCTTCTACGGGACTAGTACTGTTTCATTCAGATGAAATCTTCAGGAAGCTCTGAAGATTTCAGGCTCCTGAAGATTTCACCTGAATGAAACAGTACTAGTCCCGTAGAAGCTCCTTCTATAAAATAAACAATTTTTACTCTGCCATGTATTGAGTACCTTACTTACTGTGGTTATCCCCGACTCAACCCGGGACCTACGTATATATATATATATATATATATATATATATATATATATATATATATTCAAATTGAATACTGGACACAAGAGTTTCATATATATCAGATTGGAGGTGGTAACAACCAGTTAAACCATTACTCACCAGAGTTTGGATCTAGCTATTGAAATGGCCGGAGCTCAGCCGTCGGAGGTCCTGAATTTTTCCATATATATAACGAAGGAAGTGAGGTAAGGAACCAGGTGGACCCTAACGCACCAGAGTACTCGATACTTAGGGTATTAGAGTGGGTGTAGTAGAGTCCAGATATAGCTGTCGAATCGGCTTCAGCTCTGCCGTCGAGGTCCTGATCCTTTTCCTATACACACACACATATATATATATATATATATATATCATCATCATCATCATCATCACCGTTTTACATCTGTTCTTCCACGCTAGCATGGGTTAGACGGGTTGTCCTGTTGTGGGCAGTGTCTGGTCGGCTGACCATGCCTTGCTCATACAGGAACTGATCTGGCATGATTTCTACAGCTGGATGCCCTTCCTAACACCAACCTCATTTACAGTGAGTGCTGGGTGCTTTTTCGTGGCGCCTACACGTCCACTTTACAGTGTGGGCTGGGTGCTTTTTTGCCGTGGCACCTCCACGACCACCTTGCGGTGGGGGGTGTGGGGGCATATTGTCTATATGCTTCAGCTTGTACCCATATATACATAAATACATAAATACATAGATATATACATACACACATTTTATTAAGGCTAAATAACAAGTCTTATTACTCTGGAGTTCCGCCTGTTTATCACAGGGTCATCAGACAAGAACATACGTGTATATATATATAACTACTAATATATATATATATATATTAGTAGCTATATATATATAACTACTAATATATATATATATATATATATTAGTAGTGATGGATCTGTGTCCGCAGCATGTGAGTAAAAGTGAAATAAATCGATTTTTGCCCTGAGGAAAAGAAGTGTGATGTTAGAAACTTTTGTTGTAGAACGATTGTTGCTGTTGTTGTTAATGTATAGCCACAGGGCAGAGGCTAATCATTTTGCTGCTATATATATATATATATATATATATATATATATATATATATAGAGAGAGAGAGAGAGATATAGACACATACACACATATATATAAGTTCAGATAAGTAGAGAAAACAACTATATATTTAGCAAAGTGGGGTTTAAGCTCAATGTGGGTTGATAATCAGTAGATGTGAAATGTATGTACGTATATTTATATATATCATCATCATCATCATCATTTCATTTTACGTCCGCCTTTTCCCTGCTTGCGAGGGTGGGACGGGAACTGATTCTGGCTTGATTTCTACAGCTGGATGCCCTTCCTAACATCAACCTCATTTACAGTGAGTGCTGGGTGCTTTTTTGCCGTGGCACCTCCACGACCACTTTGCAGTGGAATGATAGGGACCCCAGTCCCTATCATCTCATTTCTACAGCTGAGTAAACTGGAGCAATGTGAAATAAAGTGTCTTGCTCAAGGAAACAACACATCACCCGGTCTGAGAATTGCTCTAACCACTAAGCCATGTGCCTATATATATATATGTTCATTAATGTGTATATATATGCCTGTGAATATATGTTTACTATATATATGTATGAATCTGTCAGTGAATATATATCTTTATTATATATGTTTGTATATATACACACCTATATATATATATATATATATATATATAGGGCTTCCTGAAGATTTCATCTGAATGAAACAGTACTAGTCCTGTAGAAGCTCCTTCTATAAAATAAAAAAATAAAAAATATATATATATATATAACATATATATGTGTGTGTGTGTATATCCACACCACCAATATATATATATATATATATATATATATATATATATATATATATATATATGTGTGTGTGTGTGTATATCCACACCACCAATATATATATATATATATATATATATATATATATATATAAACATATATATGTGTGTGTGTGTGTGTATATCCACACCACCAATATATATATATATATATATATATATATATATATATGTGCGGGAGAGACAGTGTATGGTCTGAATGGTGTTGTGGATATATTTGGACTAATTGGAAGGTGAAGTGATTTTTAGTAAGTTCCGTAGTGTATATATATATATATATATATATATATATATATAATTCTCAGACCGGGTGATGTGTTGTTTCCTTGAGCAAGACACTTTATTTCACATTGCTCCAGTTTACTCAGCTGTAGAAATGAGATGATAAGGACTGGGGTCCCTATCATTCCACTGCAAAGTTGTCGTGGAGGTGCCACGGCAAAAAAGCACCCAGCACTCACTGTAAATGTGGTTGGTGTTAGGAAGGGCATCCAGCTGTAGAAATCAAGCCAGATCAGTTCCTGTATGAGCAAGGCATGGTCAGCCGACCAGACACTGCCCACAACAGGACAACCCGTCTAACCCATGCTAGCGTGGAAGAACGGACGTAAAACGGTGATGATGATGATGATGATGATATATATAAAGGGTGTCCCCCAAAAGATGTATACACACTTTAACAGCATTCTAATAAATTTTGCCTGTACAGGTAATCAAAATGTGTATACATTTTTTCAGGACACCCTGTATATATATATATATATATATATCAATCATATTAATAAATGGAAACTATATTTATAAAATCATATTTATTTTATTATATATATTTCAAGGGTACCAACATTTTTTGGGTTTGCACTCATCAGATAAAATACAAAAGTTGTTTTACAGATAGTGACATATTCAAACTAGAACTTAATGTTTTGAGTTTTATTTGAATAGAACCCAAATAGAACTCAAAATGATAAGTTCTTGTATTGAATATGTCACTATCTGTAAAACAACTTTTGTATTTTACTGCTGAAATATATATAATAAAATAAATATGGTTTTAAAAGATAGTTTCCATTTATTAATATTATTGATATTATACTCCAGAAGAATACTGTAGAGTGCTTCTAATCTATTATAAACTAATTTTTTTGAATAATCAACAAATTAAATAACTCAATATATATATATTGAGTTATTTAATTTGTTGATTATTAAAAAAAAAAAAATTATAACTCAATATATATATATGTGAAGGCGTGTGGCTGAGTGGTTAGAGAATTGGATTCGCAATTGTGAGGTTGTGAGTTCGATTCCTGGACCAGGTGATGCGTTATGTCCTTGAGCAAGACACTTTATTTCACGTTGCTCCTTCTACCTGGAGTTGCGACCGATAGATAGTATTAGCAACTGGAAAGACCAACGGAAACATTGTTTCCTCGGTCCGATTTGACGAAAGTCGATCGTTCCTTTATATATATATATACATATTTATCATTTGTGTGTGTATATATATGCCTGTGAATATATATGTTTACTATATGATGTATGTGTGTGCACATATATATATATATATATATATGGCTTAGTGGTTAGAGCATTGGCCTTGCAATCGAAAGGTTGTGAGTTCAATTCTCAGATCGGGTGATGTGTTGTTTCCTTGAGCAAGACACTTTATTTCCCATTGCTCCAGTTTACTCAGCTGTAGAAATGAGATGATAGGGACTGGGGTCCATATCATTCCACTGTAGAGTGGTCGTGGAAGTGCCACGGCAAAAAAGCACCCAGCCCACACTGTAAAGTGGACGTGTAGGCGCCACGGAAAAAAAGCACCCACCCCTCACTGTAAATGAGGTTGGTGTTAGGAAGGAATCCAGCTGTAGAAATCAAGCCAGAATCAGTTCCCGTCCAACCCTTGCAAGCAGGGAAAAGCGGCCGTAAAATGAAATGATGATGATGATGATGATGATATATATACATGGCTTAGTGGTTAGAGCAATGGACTGGCGGCAATCTAAAAGTTGTGAGTTCAATTCTCAGACTGGGTGATGTGTTGTTTCCTTGAGCAAGACACTTTATTTCACATTGCTCCAGTTTACTCAGCTGTAGAAATGAGATGATAGGGACTGGGGTCTCTATCATTCCACTGCAAAGTGGTCGTGGAGGTGCCACGGCAAAAAAGCACCCAGCACTCACTGTAAATGAGGTTGGTGTTAGGAAGGGCATCCAGCTGTAGAAATCAAGCCAGAATCAGTTCCCGTCTCACCCTTGCAAGCAGGGAAAAGTGGACGTAAAATGAAATGATGATGATGATATATATGTTTCCCGGGTTCAATCAGGAGTAACCACAGTAAGTAAGGTACTCAATACATGAGTAGAATATATACAATAGTTAATATAGAAATGGTTTCTTCAGGACTAGAACTGTTTCATTTGAAGGAAGTCATCAGGAAAGGGCTTGCCTGATGAGTTCCTTTGAATGAAACAGTTCTAGTCCTGTAGAAGCCATTTCCATATTAAATATTGTATATATATATCATCATCATCACTGTTTTACGTCTGTTCTTCCACGCTAGCATGGGTTAGACGGGTTGTCCTGTTGTGGGCAGTGTCTGGTTGGCTGACTTTGTCTTGCTCATACGGGAACTGATTCTGGCTTGATTTTTACAGCTGGATGCCCTTCCTAACACCAACCTCATTTACAGTGAGTGCTGGGTGCTTTTTTTCCGTGGCATCCACTTTACAGTGTGGGCTGGGTGCTTTTTGTCGTGGCACTTCCAAGACCACTTTGCAGTAGAATGATATGGGCCCCAGTCCCTATCATCTCATTTCTACAGCTGAGTAAACTGGAGCAATGTGAAATAAAGTGTCTTGCTCAAGGAAACAACACAACACCTGGTCTGAGAATTGAACTCACAACCTTTCGATTGCAAGCCCAATGCTCTAGCCACTAAGCCATGCGCCTTCATATATATATATCAGGATTAAACTATTGGTTTCGATTTAGTTCCATTTATCTGAACACAAATAGTTGGACATTCTCATAGAGACATCAGGGCAGCAAGGATCTGATGATTGATCCCAAACTCCTGCAGAACCTTCCACAGTAGGTCCTGAGGTCATATGGCTTTTCAAGGCTGACATAACAAGAATATACTTCTTGGCAATACTCTCACGATTTCTCGAAGACCTGCCACAGTGTAAATATGAGGACTCTACCTCTATGACGAGAAGAAGAAGAATTGACAGCCTATCGCCAGGATATGTCACAGGTCCATTGCTAGGACAGGTTGATGTCCCATCACCAAGACAGGTTGATGTCCCATTGCAAAGACAGGTTGACAGTCCATCACCAAGACAGGTTGATGACCCATTGCCAAGACAGGTTGACAGTCCATCGCCAAGACAGGTTGACAGTCCATCACCAAGACAGGTTGACAGACCCATTGCCAAGACAGGTTGACAGTCCATCACCAAGAGAGGTTGATGTCCCATTGTCAAGACAGGTTGACAGTCCATCACCAAGACAGGTTGACAGTCCATCACCAAGAGAGGTTGATGTCCCAATGTCAGGACAGGTTGATAGACCCATTGTCAAGACAGGTTGACAGTTCATCACCAAGACAGGTTGATGTCCCATTGTCAAGACAGGTTGACAGTCCATCGCCAAGTCAGGTTGACAGCCCATCACCAAGACAGGTTGACAGTCCATCGCCAAGACAGGTTGACAGCCCATCACCAAGACAGGTTGACAGCCCATCGCCAAGACAGATTGACAGTCCATCGCCAAGACAGGTTGACAGTCCATCACCAAGACAGGTTGACAGACCCATTGCCAAGACAGGTTGACAGCCCATCGCCAAGACAGATTGACAGTCCATCGCCAAGACAGGTTGACAGTCCATCACCAAGACAGGTTGACAGACCCATTGCCAAGACAGGTTGACAGTCCATCACCAAGAGAGGTTGATGTCCCAATGTCAAGACAGGTTGATAGACCCATTGTCAAGACAGGTTGACAGTTCATCACCAAGACAGGTTGATGTCCAATTGTCAAGACAGGTTGACAGTCCATCGCCAAGACAGATTGACAGTCCATCGCCAAGACAGGTTGACAGTCCATCGCCAAGACAGGTTGACAGTCCATCTCCAAGACAGGTTGACAGTCCATTGCCAAGACAGGTTGACAGCCCATCGCCAAGACAGGTTGACAGTCCATCACCAAGACAGGTTGACAGTCCATCTCCAAGACAGGTTGACAGTCCATCGCCAAGACAGGTTGACAGTCCATCGCCAAGACAGGTTGACAGTCCATCGCCAAGACAGGTTGACAGCCCATCACCAAGACAGGTTGACAGTCCATCGCCAAGACAGGTTGACAGCCCATCACCAAGACAGGTTGACAGTCCATCACCAAGACAGGTTGACAGTCCATCGCCAAGACAGGTTGACAGTCCATCGCCAAGACAGGTTGACAGACCCATTGTCAAGACAGGTTGAAGTCCATCACCAAGACAGGTTGACAGTCCATCTCCAAGACAGGTTGACAGTCCATCTCCAAGACAGGTTGACAGTCCATTGTCAAGACATGTTCATGGTCCATTTCTAGGACAGGTTGACGGCCCATTACCAGGACAGGTCGAGGTCCATTGCCAAAGTTGACTTCATTCCTAAAAAAAATAAACATTAAAAAGAATCAAAACGACCCCCCCCCCCCCCCACCACCAAAAAACAAAGAGAAAAGCCAAATGTTAGAAGAAAAATTGGGGATATGAAAACCAACCCCGTATGGCACAGGGTGGGGGATCATCCAAACTTGAGTTCCCTGAAGAGGATAAAAGAGGCAAAGGTCACACAGGGTCACAAAGACAGGTTGAAAGAAAAAACAGCAAATTAATCCAGTTTTACATTTTCATCACTTCGTTTATTATCATTATTCCCACCACCATCATCATAGTCATCAGCATCATCATCATCATCGCCATCATATCTTTTCGTTTGTTTTACATACAATGTATATTATTTTTTTTTTAGCTTTTTTTTTTCTTCTTTTATTTATTTATTTATTTATTATTTTTTTAAAATTTTTTTGTTGTTTTTGTTGTTATTATTGTTGTTCATATCCCCTTACAAATCTACTACAGCACACTTCTAGACACTAAAGTTTCATTCAGACACCTCCTCTGCGACTCCAACACTTACATGGCACAAAACCACACTCCACGGCTTTTTCTTTCACTCACAATCTTTCTCTCTCTCTCTTACTCTCTCTTGTTCTTTCTCTCTCTCTCTCACCCTTTTCATTTTCATTTGCACACACACACTCACACACACACATCACACACAAACAAACACGTACATACATTACACACACACACTATTATATATCCCTCTCACATCACTTTCTCTCCCACATAACCCCCCCCCCCCACATCTTCCTCCACTGCACACAACACACATTCCTCCAAGAGTTTTACACTGAGATCTTTAAAAGACCAAATGTCCTGAGTTAAGAAGTAATATTGATATTAGTATTAATAATAATAATAATAATAATAATAATAATAATAAAAAAGAAGCTATTGAAAACTGTCAAAACCAAAGATGGCTGCCCTGAGTGTCTGGTTGGTACTCGGCAGCCATTGCATATAGAGCGAAACCAAAGGAAAATAAAAATATAATAATAATAATAATAATAATAATAATAACAATAATAATAATGGTTTCAGATTTAGGCACAAGGCCAGCAAATTTTTTTTTGGGGGGAGGGGGGCAAGGGGAAAGTCGATTAAATCGACCCCAGTGCGTGACTGGTACTTTATTTTATCGACCCTGTAAGGATGAAAGGTAAAGCTAACCTCGGCGGGGATTTCAAATCAGAACGTAAAGGGACGCAACTCTATGCCACTCTAGCATGTTGTCCGACGCTCTACCGATTCTACCAATCCACCGTGTAATAATAATAATGATGATAATACACAAATGAACAGCAAGTCGGCTGTTTTTAAAAGGAAATGTCATAGACTATAAAACCGATACATCATTTCATAACAACAACAACAACAATAATAATAGTTATAAATGAAATATTACTTAAAAAATTAAAAAATTATAACCCCCCCCCCCCTGCTATAAATCTTAGTGGTTCTTCTCTAATGTTATTTTTTATTTATTTTATTAAATAGGTAATATTTAATGGGTAATATTTTATTAAATGGGTAATTTATTAAATGGGTAATACAAGACTGTTTTGTTTCATTTTCAGATAGACGCACTTGATCACCACCTTTTCAAAAAAAGTATATCATACACAAAACACCAACATCAACAGTTTTCCAAGAGATGGACCTGTTATTTTTCTCTACAAAAATCTTTTTTGTTTCCGCCCTGCCTGTCTCAATCTTTCTATTTCTTGTTTTAATTTCTCATTCTTTCTTCTGATGAAGGACTAGTGTCCGAAACGTTGACTCTTTCCCTACTATATCAAGCGTAAAACTAATAATATATCTCTTTGTTGTACTGTGTTGTTTGTTTTGTTATTTCCGTTTGACTTTTGCATATATATATATATATATATATTTATTAAAATAACAGATTAAAGTTTAAGCAAAGAATCACTGCTTTCACCCTTAGCAGGATCTTCTGAAACTTTAATAAATATTTGCTCTACGGTTCTTATATATTTGATATATATTTATCCTTATCGAGCCCTCTTTGGATTTTAGTCTTCAAATTTAAGGTTAACTTTGCCTTTCATCCTTTCGGGGTCGATAAAATAAAGTACCAGTAATACACTGGGTAATTGCTGGCCTTGTGCCAAATGTAGAAACAATTATTATTATATATATATATATATATATATATATATATTTAATATAGAAATGGCTTCTACAGGACTAGAACTGTTTAATTCAGAAGAAATGATGTATTGAGTACCTTACTTACTGTGGTTACCCCTGATTGAACCTGGGGTACACACACATATATATATGACTGCACCCTTGAAAAGGATTGCTGAATACACAAACCGAAATTGCTTGGTGCCACGGTTGGGATTTTACATATCCGTATACCCACTCTGCATCTCCCCATGTATTGAGTACTCCCAGGTCTCAGCAATGCAGTCTCTCTCTGTATATATATATATATATATATATATGGACTGGAATCGAATTCTGTCAATCGATTGGTTATTGATTAGGTGAAACCCGCTGATGAAGCCACATGCGCTGATTGTGCATTGTAGCATAATAAATGCAGACAGTGGATGATGTGCACTCTATTGCTGCATTAAGTGTAGCAGAAACACGAGTTCGGGTATAGATTAAAGGTACTCATTTACCTGTGTTGTGTTAAAGTGAATAACTATGTGTCTACTCTGGGATTTTTACATAACCTTACCTATTGAGTATGCTGAGATGCAGCCGGTACTAGCAGTGAACTAGTCTCGTCAACTTATTATATATATATATATATATATATATATATCTAAATTCAAAAATCCAGGATTTATGGCGCATGCATTATGTCATGGCACCCATGATTTCGATTTAGATTAAATTCATTTAATTCATTTTATCGTAATTTTGGATTTAGATATATATATACGGCTCCTTAATTGTAGAGCTATTTCTGTTGAAGAGAATTTGACTGCTATTTTTAGTTGTCGAATACCTATTCACGCCACTGAAACGAAACCGCTATCTTGTGTGGACGCAACACGTGGTGATGGCTAGTTGAAGATTTGAACTCACTCTGTAAGGACGAATAGCTGGAAATTATTAAAGTTTCCTTGTTGACAATCCAATAATATCCACTATCCGTGACTTACCATCTGATTAATTGGTGAAATATATTTCTTTAATGGGATATATACAAGGAAAGGTTAATCACTCTTAAAGGTAAATATTACCTATACTAGCTATGCGTGGTTTCACGCGAGCAAAAATTATCTCCTGTGATTATTCATGTATATTTATATGTTAATCAACCTCTAGTTATTATATGATCATCATCATCATCAACGTTTAACGTCCGTGTTCCACGCTTGCATGGGTTTGGACAGGGGTTTTCCCACTTGAGGCAAGAGTGGTTGTCTTGCTCGCATAGGACTGTCTGGCGGGTTTTCTACAGCTGGATGCCCTTCCTAACACCAACCACATTTACAGTGTGGGGATATATATATATATATATATATATATTAATTAAAGGTTAATTAGTTTCTAATACTTATACATCTCAATGAGAGAAATCTCTAAGAGAAGCAATATTATATATTAAAATTAAATGAGAAGAAACTCTAATTCTGGGAGTATAAATAAGATAGACAAAAACAGTATACTAGCTAACTTCGCTTATTTATAGATCTCCCTACCATGGTTTCATATGGGGAAGAATTCTTAGTGGAACCACCAAATTTAAACATATATATATATCTCTTTTACTCTTTTACCTGTTCCAGCCATCCGCCTGAGGCCATGCTCGGGCACTGCCCTTATATATATATATACACATATATATAGTGTATGTATGTATATATATATATATATATATATATATATATATATATATATATATATATATATAAATATATATATATATAAATATATAATGTATGTAATATATATATATATACATATATACATATAAAGTATGTATGTATATTTATATATATATATATACATATAAAGTATGTATGTATATTTATATATATATATATATATATACATATAACGTATATATATATATATATATATACATTGTATATATATGCAAAAAGTAAATGGAAACATCAAAACAAACAACACAGTACAATGTTTTTCTTATTTTTACGAGATATCTTTGTAAACCCCCATTGTCCCTGTCTATTGTATTGTCCCCTATATGTCGGCCCTTGAGGCCAATAAAGAAACCACTATTATCATTATTTTTGTTGTTGTTTTATCAAATAAAAACAATTTATTTCAACAAAACATAGAAACAACAACAACAAAAAACATTAAAAATAAACAACTCAAAAATACAAAAAAACAACCCAAAATAAGAGATTTTATGTTTTTCCAAAAGGTGACTGTACGTGTTTTTTTTTAGTTTTTTTCGTATTTTTTTTAAAAAGAAGCATTTGTAATAATATTACTATCATAGTTATTATTATTATTATTATTATTAACATTATTAGTATTAGTAGTAGTAGTAGTAGTAGTAGTAGTAGTAGTAAAACGTTTCTTGATTTAGTATGATACACAAGAAAAATGTTTGTAATGTAGTTGTGTAGTTGTAGTAGTATTGGTGGTGTGGTGTGGTAGTGTTGGTAGTGTTGGTAGTTGTAGTGTGGTGTGGTAGTGTTGGTAGTTGTAGTGTTGTGTGGTAGTGTTGGTAGTAGTGTTGTGGTAGTATTGGTAGTTGTAGTGTGGTGCGGTAGTGTAGGTAGTTGTAGTGTGGTGTGATAGTGTTGGTGTTGGTAGTTGTAGTGTGGTGTGGTAGTGTTGGTAGTTGTAGTGTGGTGTGGTAGTGTTGGTAGTAGTGTTGTGGTAGTGTAGGTAGTTGTAGTGTGGTGTGGTAGTGTATTGACTGACAGATTGACAGACAGACAGAGCAAAATTACTGTCTGTAATGTAGTAGTAGTAGTTGGAGTAGTAGTATTGGTGGTAGTAGTGTGGTGTGGTAGTGTTGTTAGTTGTAGTGGTGTGGTAGTGTCTGGACTGACTGGTAGACAGGCAGATAAATAGAGTAGCATTACTGTCTGTAGTGTAGTTGTAGTAGTAGTTGTGGTAGTAGTGGTATTGGTAGTAGTAGTAGTGTGGTAGTGTCTGGAATGACTGGTAATAGACAGACAGACAGTCAAACAGAGCAGGATTACTGTCTGTAATGTAGTTGCTTAGTAGTTGTTGTAGTATTGGTGGTAGTAGTGGTGGTGTGGTAGTGTTGGTAGTAGTATTGTTAGTTGTAATGGTGTGGTAGTGTTTGGACTGACTGGTAGATAAATAGATAGACAGATAGATAGATAGACAGTGAGACAGTTAAGTATGGAAGGATATCAGAGACATAATCAAGATAGTAAATACCAGCCAATGAACGGGACCAATAGGTGTTTGCCAGGTGTACCATGTTTTCTTTCTGTTGTTTCAAAACATTTAATAAAAAACTAAAAAACTAAAAGGCAAAAATAATAAAATAAATACAATAACACTAACAATTAAAAAATTGGGCAGCAGATCAGGTGACCTCAGGTACCATGGGTTGGTTTATGTGGTGTCAATTATTTGGTCAAACTATTGATGATGTTACAGAAGTATCCAAGTATCTGATTTTTCATCTATATTATCTCAAAATGTTCATCTATATTATCTCAAAATGTTCATCGATATTATTTCAAAATGTTCATCTATATTATCTCAAAATGTTCATCTATATTATCTCAAAATGTTCATCGATATTATCTCAAAATGTTCATCTATATTATTTCAAAATGTTCATCTATATTATCTCAAAATGTTCATCTATATTATCTCAAAATGTTCATCGATATTATCTCAAAATGTTCATCGATATTATCTCAAAATGTTCATCTATATTATCTCAAAATGTTCATCGATATTATCTCAAAATGTTCATCGATATTATCTCAAAATGTTCATCTATATTATTTCAAAATATTCATCTATATTATTTCAAAATGTTCATCGATATTATCTCAAAATGTTCATCTATATTATCTCAAAATATTTATCGATATTATCTCAAAATGTTCATCTATATTATCTCAAAATGTTCATCTATATTATTTCAAAATGTTCATCTATATTATCTCAAAATGTTCATCGATATTATCTCAAAATGTTCATCTATATTATCTCAAAATGTTCATCTATATTATCTCAAAATGTTCATCGATATTATCTCATAATGTTCATCTATATTATCTCATAATGCTCATCTATATTATCTCAAAATGTTCATCTATATTATCTCAAAATGTTCATCTATATTATCTGAAGATGTTCATCTATATTATCTCAAAATGTTCATCTATATTATCTTAAAATGTTCATCTATATTATCTGAAAATGTTCATCTATATTATCTCAAAATGTTCATCTATATTATCTCAAAATGTTAATCTATATTATTTCAAAATGTTCATCTATATTATTTCAAAATGTTCATCTATATTATCTCAAAATGTTCATCTATATTATCTCAAAATGTTCATCTATATTATCTCAAAATGTTCATCTATATTATCTCAAAATGTTCATCGATATTATCTCATAATGTTCATCTATATTATCTCATAATGCTCATCTATATTATCTCAAAATGTTCATCTATATTATCTCAAAATGTTCAGCTATATTATTTCAAAATGTTCATCTATATTATCTGAAAATGTTCATCTATATTGTCTCAAAATGTTCATCTATATTATCTCAAAATGTTCATCTATATTATCTAAAAATGTTCATCGATATTATCTCAAAATATTTATCGATATTATCTCAAAATGTTCATCTATATTATCTCAAAATGTTCATCTATATTAATTCAAAATGTTCATCTATATTATCTCAAAATGTTCATCTATATTATCTGAAAATGTTCATTTATATTGTCTCAAAATGTTCATCTATATTATCTCAAAATGTTCATCTATATTGTCTCAAAATGTTCATCTATATTATCTCAAAATGTTCATCTATATTATCTCAAAATGTTCATCTATATTATCTCAAAATGTTCATCTATATTATCTCAAAATGTTCATCGATATTATCTGAAAATGTTCATCGATATTATCTCAAAATGTTCATCGATATTATCTCAAAATGTTCATCGATATTATCTCAAAATGTTCATCGATATTATCTCAAAATGTTCATCTATATTATTTCAAAATATTCATCTATATTATTTCAAAATGTTCATCGATATTATCTCAAAATGTTCATCTATATTATCTCAAAATGTTAATCTATATTATTTCAAAATGTTCATCTATATTATTTCAAAATGTTCATCTATATTATCTCAAAATGTTCATCTATATTATCTCAAAATGTTCATCTATATTATCTCAAAATGTTCATCTATATTATCTCAAAATGTTCATCGATATTATCTCATAATGTTCATCTATATTATCTCATAATGCTCATCTATATTATCTCAAAATGTTCATCTATATTATCTCAAAATGTTCAGCTATATTATTTCAAAATGTTCATCTATATTATCTGAAAATGTTCATCTATATTGTCTCAAAATGTTCATCTATATTATCTCAAAATGTTCATCTATATTATCTAAAAATGTTCATCGATATTATCTCAAAATATTTATCGATATTATCTCAAAATGTTCATCTATATTATCTCAAAATGTTCATCTATATTATTTCAAAATGTTCATCTATATTATCTGAAAATGTTCATTTATATTGTCTCAAAATGTTCATCTATATTATCTCAAAATGTTCATCTATATTGTCTCAAAATGTTCATCTATATTATCTCAAAATGTTCATCTATATTATCTCAAAATGTTCATCTATATTATCTCAAAATGTTCATCTATATTATCTCAAAATGTTCATCGATATTATCTGAAAATGTTCATCGATATTATCTGAAAATGTTCATCTATATTATCTCAAATTATCATATACAGGGTAGTCAGAAAGTCTTGTCATCCCTTGTCAAATATTGTTTTAACTTTCATTATTTTTTTGTTTTGATAATATAATATATAATATCAGTAATTATAATATATAATTGTTTCTACTTTAGGCACAAGGCCAGCAATTACCCAGAGTGCATTACTGGTACTTTATTTTATCGACCCCGTAAGGATAAAAGGCAAAGTCAACCTCGGCGGGATTTGAACTCAGATCGTAAAGGGACGTAACTATGCTGGAAAGCATTATAATATATAATAATAATTGTTTGTACTTTTGGCACAGGGCCAGCAATTACCTAGTACATTACTGGTACTTTATTTTATCGACCCCGTAAGGATGAAAGGCAAAGTTAAACTCGGCGGGATTTGAACTCAGAATGTAAAGGGACATAACTATGCTGCAAAGCATGGCGTCCGACCCTCTACCGATACTGCCA
>OZ024763.1:17925928-17928428 GCA_964016885.1 Eledone cirrhosa | reverse complement strand
CTTAGTATTTCTCCCTTCTCAGTCACCCCCTGGTATTTTAGTAGCTTTATTGCCTTGCTTGGGGAGGGGGTGAGCCCTACCCCCCTCAAAAAATTACCACCATCATCATCATCATCACCACACGCCTCACTATCACCATCATCACTCTCACCACCACCCTCACCATCATCACCACCATCATCGCCATCAGCACCACCATCACTATCTCCACCATCCTTATCACCCTCACCACCACCCTTACCATCACCATCAGTAATACCCCCCCCCCTCCCTCGTCATCACCATGACCACAATCATCACCGTCACATCACCACCATCACCACCATCGCTATTATCACCCTCACCACCACCCTTACCATCACCATCACTATCACCGTAACTATTACCACCATCATTACCATCACCGTCCCATCACCACCACTACCACTACCATCATCACCACCACCACCATCATCATCATCACCATCATTATCACCCTCACCACCACCATCACCATCACTATCACCATCACCACCACTACCATCACCACCACCACCACCACCATCATCATCACCATCATTATCACCCTCACCACCACCATCACCATCACTATCACCATCACTATTACCACCATCCTTACCATCACCGCAATCACCACCACCACCACACCACCACACCACCACACCACCACCCTCACTGACAACCATTCCTCTGTCTACCATTATGCCAGACATTAAACCTGAAACACTGACAAATATAGAAATCCTTCGCATCTAATTCCATGTTTTTACGTCTCTTACAACTTAATTAAAAGAAAAATAATAATAATGATGATAACAATAATAATAATGATAATAATAATAATAATGATGATAATGATAATGATAAATTACAGACGAAATGAAATGAAAAGATGAAAAGATGAGGAAAAAACAAGAAAAAGAAAAATTGCAAAACAACATCTGCTGGTGGTTTATCTTATTTGTGTGGTGGTGGTGGTGGTGGTGGTGGTGGTGGGGAAGTTGTGTGTGTGTGGGAGAGGAAGTAGTTATGTATGTTTGTGTGTCTGTGGGAGTTGTGTGTTTGTGTGTGTATGTTAGTGTGTGTGTGTGGGGGGGAAGCTGTGCCTTCCTTTTTTTTTTTTTTTAAAATTTGCCAGAATATAGGAGAATGTCTTATGGGGTGACATGATAGTGTTGACCGTTTACTTTTATCATAATGTATTTGGTGGGTGTTTATGGTGGCTGGTGTGTAGTGGCTGGTATCCAGTCCCCATGCATAAAACAAAAAAAAAAACAATAAAAAATCCATCTAAAAAGATTCCCCATGTTTTTTTTTTTAATTTTAACTTATAGGAATATGTAGTACAAGAATGTCATACTACAGACAGACATGTGGTTTGACCATCTTCAGGTAGAGCTACTACAGACAGACATGTGGTTTGACCATCTTCAGGTAGAGCTACTACAGACAGACATGTGGTTTGACCATCTTCAGGTAGAGCTGCTACAGACAGACATGTGGTTTGACCATCTTCAGGTAGAGCTACTACAGACAGACATGTGGTTTGACCATCTTCAGGTAGAGCTGCTACAGACAGACATGTGGTTTGACCATCTTCAGGTAGAGCTACTACAGACAGACATGTGGTTTGACCATCTTCAGGTAGAGCTACTACAGACAGACATGTGGTTTGACCATCTTCAGGTAGAGCTGCTACAGACAGACATGTGGTTTGACCATCTTCAGGTAGAGCTACTACAGACAGACATGTGGTTTGACCATCTTCAGGTAGAGCTACTACAGACAGACATGTGGTTTGACCATCTTCAGGTAGAGCTACTACAGACAGACATGTGGTTTGACCATCTCCAGATAGAGCCACTATTTCTCTGAATTGAGAAACCACAGCTCTGGTATTATGGACATGTGGTTTGACCATCTCCAGATAGAGCCACTACTTCTCCGAATTGAGAAACCACAGCTCTGGTATTATGGACATGTGGTTTGACCATCTCCAGATAGAGCCGCTACTTCTCCGAATTGAGAAACCACAGCTCTGGTATTATGGACATGTGGTTTGACCATCTCCAGATAGAGCCACTACTTCTCCGAATTGAGAAACCACAGCTCTGGTATTATGGACATGTGGTTTGACCATCTCCAGATAGAGCCACTACTTCTCCGAATTGAGAAACCACAGCTCTGGTATTATGGACATGTGGTTTGACCATCTCCAGATAGAGCCGCTACTTCTCTGAATTGAGAAACCACAGCTCTGGTATTATGGACATGTGGTTTGACCATCTCCAGATAGAGCCGCTATTTCTCTGAATTGAGAAACCACAGCTCTGGTATTATGGACATGTGGTTTGACCATCTCCAGATAGAGCCACTACTTCTCCGAATTGAGAAACCACAGCTCTGGTATTATGGACATGTGGTTTGACCATCTCCAGATAGAGCCACTACTTCTCCGAATTGAGAAACCACAGCTCTGGTATTATGGACATGTGGTTTG
>OZ024763.1:17913428-17918428 GCA_964016885.1 Eledone cirrhosa | reverse complement strand
GAGAACTGTCATCACCGCAGTTGTCTCACCATCACCATCACCATCACTACCATCACCATCACTAATACCACAGCCATCACCATCACCATCACTAATACCACAACCATCACCAATACCACAGCCATCACCATCACTAATACCATAGCCATCACCATCACTAATACCATAGCCATCACCATCATCATAGCCATCACGACCACAACACCCATCACCATCACTAATACCACAACCATCACCATCACCATCACTAATACCACAGCCATCACCATCACCAATACCACAGCTATCACCATCACCATCACTAATACCACAGCCATCACCATCACTAATACCACAACCATCACCATCACCATCACTAATACCACAGCCATCACCATCACCAATACCACAGCTATCACCATCACCAATACCACAGCCATCACCATCACTAATACCACAACCATCATCATCACCATCACTAATACAACAGCCATCACCATCACCAATACCACAGCTATCACCATCACTAATACCACAGCCATCACCATCACTAATATCATAGCCATCACGATCACGACACCCATCACCACCATTACAAGCATCGCCATCATCATCTCAATTTTTATGTCTGCATTTTTCCTCCATGCTGGCCAACATGGGTTGGACTGAACATTCTGAAGCAGTGTTTTGTGTCTGGAAGTCTTTGCCCTTCCATTGACTTGCTAACTTGTTAAACCCTTTTACTAGCCTCTTACAACATGCAGGGATATGGTGTACCTATTAAAACAAACAAACTGGGATACAAGGATATTGAGTGGCTTGAAAAAATTGGTTGAGCAACAGCTTATATGCTAATGGCTTCAGAACTATTAACCCTTTAGCATTTAAACCGGCCATATCCGGTTTAAAT
This sequence comes from Eledone cirrhosa, assembly GCA_964016885.1. NCBI lineage: Eukaryota > Metazoa > Mollusca > Cephalopoda > Octopoda > Eledonidae > Eledone > Eledone cirrhosa. Next base: position 17,917,539 of record OZ024763.1, on the reverse strand, counting down.
GCTAAATCAATTCTATCACCTCTTTCTCTTCAAACCGGTTGTAACTTGCTACTCATATTTATGTTAAGGTATTGTTCTCAAAATAAATAACATCAGAATCTCCTAGATTCGATATTATGTGAGATATTTTGTGGGATAAAGCCTTTACCATGAAAATACAACAGTATATGTAGAGTAATGTGAATGGTAAAGGGTTAAGCAGTTGAGAGAATCACACACATAGGTTGGTAACCAAGGCCTCAATAGACCCAAGTCTTCTGCCCCATGACATAATTGAGGGTTCTTAGCTACTGCTCCAACATTGCTTGATGTCATACCACCCTTTCTCTTGTCACAGCAAAGCTGTGAGACTTAGATTTCAACATGTTCCAGATGTGAAGAGCTAGCTTGCAACAGACATCATGACCTGCCAAAAAGAATGTCGACTCCAATACAGCCCTCCTTGCCAGATGCTAAACTCTCTCGAAGGGAGTGGGTGCCCTTGTAGGGAGCTAGCTTGCAACAGACATCATGACCTGCCAAAAAGAATGTCAACTCCAATACAGCCCTCCTTGCCAGGTGCTAAACTCTCTCGAAGGGAGTGGGTGCCCTTGTATCAGCTACACACATGTAGGGAGCTAGCTGGCAACAGACAAGTTGTCCTGCCTACCAACTGAATGTAAACCTCAATAGGGCCCTCCTTCCTCACCCCAGGTGCTAAACTCTCTCGAAGCAAGTGGGTGTCCCTGAATCAGCTACACACAGGTGGAGAGCTCGCTAGAAACGAATATCATGACCCACCAAACAGAATGTCAATCCCAAAATGGCCCTTCTTCCTGCCCCCAGGTGCTAACCTCCCTCCAAGGGAGTGGGTGTCACTGAATATCAATTAGACACAGGTCGAGAGCTAGCTGGTAACAGACATCCCGTCCTGCCCACCTAATGCCAACCCCGATACGACCATCCTTCCTCCCCCAGGTGCTAACCTCTCTTAGAGGGGTGGGTGTCATTCAATATCAGCTACACACAGGTGGAGAACTAGCTGGTAACAGACATCTTGCCCTACCAAGCAGAATCTCAACCCCAATACGGCCGTCCCTTTCCCTTAGCACTAAACTCTCTCAGAGGGATTGGGTGTCCTATGTTAAGTTATATTCCAAACACTGGCACTATGATACAAAACTCTTTATTTTAAGGTGTTTATATTTACTTAAAAACCTTCCATCGTAAATTTTATGCAAGAACCTTTGTTAAGTTATGCTCCAAGCATCAACTTAATAATGAGAAAGTTAGTTATTTAATTAAATCTCTTGAAAATTTTGATTAGATTCATAATTAATTGAAATACATTAGCAGAGTCTTTTATTAGAAATATGGTAAGGAAAAGGTTAATGGCATAAAAAAAAAAAAAATAAAGGATTCTAGTTGGAATCCCATCAGGCGCTATGTACACATCCAGGACTAAAACCCCTGATGACAATTGGAGATTAAAAACAATTGTGACATGGTGTGGATATAAAAATTTTAAGTATTCACCCAAAAGATGAAGTTGATAGTCTGTAAATTAGGGATAAATGATCCTAGTTGGAATCTCATCTGATGCTGTGTACACCTTCAGGAATGTGTTAGAGATCAAAACACCTAAAACATAGTAAAGATACAAATATTGTAGACATACACTCAAAAGACGTGGTTGATGGTACAGAGCATTTATAGGAACAAAAGTTCCGAGTTAGAATTGTGTCAAATAATTTATACATCTCTGAGAATACGAGACTTTGTGGTGTTTGGAGGAGAAGCCAATAGAATCATCACTGTCATTGTCATCATCATCGTTGTCATCATCATTGTCGTCATCACCATCAGTTTTATGTTCAGGTGAGACAAGACTTTTGTGGGATTTTTGTTTATGCAGGACATAAACGAATATACTACGTTGAATGAAAAGAGAAAAGATAAACACAGACCCACTGGAGAGCTCTCATACACACACACACATATTATAGATATATACATATATAAAGGATAAAGATCCCACAACTCTTTGGGGCGTCGTAGCGGCCCCGTCAAACGGTGTGTCTAGGGCACTTTTAAACCTGGCAGAGCCCAACCCTCTCCAAGTCTGAACACAGCCAATTTTTTTTTCTATAGAGGAAGAATCGACCCCAGTACAGGACTGGTACTTTTTTTATCGACCTCGAAAGGATGAAAGGCAAAGTTGAACACAGCGGGATTTGAACTCCGAGCGTGCAATGAGGTGGGCGAACACCATAAGGCATTCTATCTGACGTCTTAACGACTCTGCCAATTTGCCACCTTATACATACATATATATATGTATACACATATACATAAGTATATATATGTATGTACAGATGTGTGTGTATATATATATACACACATGTGTATATATATATATATATATATATATATATATATATATACACACATGTGTATTTATATATATATATATTAAATCTTAACCATTTAACATCTCAGGGTATGTCATGTATCATTATATTTTGTCTGATGAGGACGTACTGTTGTACATCCGAAATATGTATAATAAAATTTAATTGATCAAAAGAACATCTATTTTATTAATATTTGTATTTTAATATATATATATATATATATATATATATATATATATATATATACATACTCACACCCGCACCACCAACTACACAAACGAAGACGGGTGAGCTGCATTACGTTGAGTACTCTCCATAATATTACATCAAGATTGACCATACGGAATGACCAGTTCTATCCAGTGGTGAACCAACAAACCTAAATATATATATATATATATATATATATATATATGCATACATATATACATATAAATATATATACATACACATATAGATATACATGAGTACATATATATATATATATATATACATATGTATACACACACACACATATATATATATATATATATATTTGTATATATCATCATCATTTTATGTCCATTTTTCCACGTTTGCATGGGTTGTAGAGATTATTATCTAACACAGCCTCCCCGCACTCATCACAGTCCTTCATCATCTCAACTGTGAGCTTCAGTGATATAAGATCAGCTCACACAACCTCTGCCCAGGTCTTCCTTTACCTCTCTCTACTCTAGCCCCCATCTAATGGAATTGCTTGGTCCCTCTTCATTCAATGATCATCATCCATACATATCACATGTCCATACCAGCACGGCATCTCTCCAAACACAATGGTCCTTTGTCAACCTAGCAGTGAGCTGCTTCAGTGATATGAGATCAGCTCTCAAAACCTATTCCCAGCTCTTCCTTGGCCTCCCTCTACTCTAGTTCCCTTCCACTGGGATTGCTTAGTCCTTCTTCACATAACAATCATCATCCTTACACAACACATGTCTATACCAGTGCAGTCTTCTCTCCTTCACGCAACACCCGATTCCTCTTATACTCAGTTTCTCTCTCAGCTCATCTATGCTTTGACTTTCATACATATTAATATTACACATCCACCCAAGCATGCTTGCTTTATTTCTCTCCAGCTTTCAAATATCCTTTGCATTCACTGCCCATGTTTTCCTAGAATGCAACATTACACATCCATCAAAGCATGCTTGCTTCATTTCTCTCCAGTCTTTGCATTCACTGCCATATCTCACACCCATGCAACATTACACATCCATCAAAGCATGCTTGCTTCATTTCTCTCCAGTCTTTGCATTCACTGCCATATCTCACACCCATGCAACATTACACATCCATCAAAGCATGCTTGCTTCATTTCTCTCCAGTCTTTGCATTCACTGCCATATCTCACACCCATGCAACATTACACATCCATCAAAGCATGCTTGCTTCATTTCTCTCCAGTCTTTGCATTCACTGCCATATCTCACACCCATGCAACATTACACATCCATCAAAGCATGCTTGCTTCATTTCTCTCCAGTCTTTGCATATCCTCTGCATTAACTGCCCATATCTCACACCCATCCAACACTGCCTATATCTCACACCCATCCAACACTGCCCATATCTCACACCCAGCCCACACTGCCCATATCTCACACCCAGCCCACACTGCCCATATCTCACACCCATCCCACACTGCACATATCTCACACCCATGCAACACTGCC
>OZ024763.1:17895928-17905928 GCA_964016885.1 Eledone cirrhosa | reverse complement strand
CAGTAATATACGTGAACGACAAAGCATAAAGGAATTGAGAGAGAGACTGAGCATAGGAGGAATCAAATGCTGCGTGCAGGAGAGGCGGTTACGCTGGTATGGACATGTGATGCGTATGAAGGATGACAGCTGCATAAAAAGGTGCAGAGCACTAGAAGTTGGTGGAAACCGCGGAGTGGGGAGACCCAAGATGACCTGGGATGAGGTGATAAAAGCCGACCTTACCCAACTACACCTCTCAAAGTCAATGACACACGACCGTGACTTCTGGCGTCACGCAGTAATACAGGGTACCCGACCTCCCATGGGTACATGCTGAAGCATATAAACAATATGCCCCCCCCCCCCCCCCCCCACCGCAAGGTGGTCGTGGAGGTGCCACGGCAAAAAAGCACCCAGCCCACACTGTAAAGTGGACGTGTAGGCGCCACGAAAAAGCACCCAGCACTCACTGTAAAGTAGACGTGTAGGCGCCACGAAAAAGCACCCAGCACTCACTGTAAATGAGGTTGGTGTTAGGAAGGGCATCCAGCTGTAGAAATCAAGCCAGATCAGTTCCTGTATGAGCAAGGCATGGTCAGCCGACCAGACACTGCCCACAACAGGACAACCCGTCTAACCCATGCTAGCGTGGAAGAACGGACGTAAAACGGTGATGATGATGATGATGATGAATAAATTTATAATAAATTTATAATAAATTTATAAATTTCTGGTTGGTTGGTTGGTTCCACAACCAGATAGTTGTTTATATATAGTCATAGTTCTTTCGTCACACACTCTGTGACCTCTTCAGTGACTGGGGATTCCTTTCTTTGTTTCTGTGCCTCTCCTTTGTTCTGTCCTATGCCATTTTGTTTGTGTGTGTGTGTTGTGTGCTCAGTCTGCGCATGCGCCACATCCGGGTGTCTGTGTGTGTTTATGTTCATTTATTTATTTATTTGTAAGACAGGTAAGACAGGCAGATAGACAGGTAGATAGACAGGTAGATAGACAGGTAGATAGACAAGTAGATAGACAGGTAAGACAGGCAGATAGACACACACACAGAAACAAAATGGCGTAGGACAGAACAAAGGAGAGGCACAGAAACAAAGAAAGGAACCCCCAGTCACTGAAGAGGTCACAGAGTGTGTGACGAAAGAACTATGACTATATATAAACAACTATCTGGTTGTGGAACCAACCAACCAACCAAGCAGAAATTTATAAATTTATAAATTTATTATAAATTTATAATAAATTGAAGTGAAAGCAACTGGTGCGTGTGTTTCTTATTGGCAACATGACCCTCCCAAAGTATAACAATATATATATATATATATATAAATGTATATATATCTATGTGTATGTATTTATTTGTATATATATATATATATATAAATATTTGTGTGGATGTATGTGGATGCATGTATACATATGTATGTGTATGTATGTATACATATGTATATATTTATATATATATATATATATATATACATATATATATATATAAATGTATATATATCTGTGTATGTATTTATTTGTATATATATATATATATATATATAAATATTTGTGTGGATGTATGTGGATGCATGTATACATATGTATGTGTATGTATGTATACATATGTATATATTTATATATATATATATATATATATATACATATATATATATATAAATGTATATATATCTATGTGTATGTATTTATTTGTATATATATATATATATATAAATATTTGTGTGGATGTATGTGGATGCATGTATATGTATGTATATATATATATATAAATGTATGTATATGTATGTGTAAGCATATATATATATATATATATATACATATATATATATATATATATATATATATATATATATATATATATGTATATATATATATATATATATATATATATGTATATATGTATGTATATGGTGCATAGTTTAAAAAAAAAATAGGACATACAATATCCGAAGAAAGAAATTTCCACATATAATATATTAGCATATTTGTTTCTAATTAGTATTTAATTAGTTTTTATAGTTCGTTTCGTTTTTTTGGGAGAGTTTTCTTATTGTTTTTACCTGTAGCAATGAAACAGGAGGTGAAGAAATTACACCTGTATATTGTTTGTGTTTTTTTGTTTTTTTTAAATATTTTTAATTAATTAATTAATTAAATGTCTTTTGTTCATTTAAAATTTTTTAATATATTAATTTTTATTTTATTTTAATACTTTTTTTGGTAATCTTTGTATATATATATTTTTTTTCAAATTTTTCTGGTCGCCTTTTTTTTTTAATAATTCCATTCCTATGAAGTCCAGTATAGGAACGAATATATTTAAATCAAACAATCCCCATTATGTTACTGGTATTGTTTGTGTATTTTTTCTTCTTTATTTTGTTATTTATTTATTTATTTATATTTCTTCTTCTTGTTCTTCTTCTTCGTCATCTATCTTAATTCCGTTCACTTTCAGGATGATGCATTATGGGAATATTTAGACTGAACCACCTCCCATTCGACCCGCAGTGTATCACTGGTATTACTGTATGTATATATATGTATGTATATATATATATATGCATATGTGTGTATGTATATATATATATATATATATATATATATTTACATATATATATGCATGTGTATGTATATATATATATATGCATATGTGTGTATATATATATATATATATACATATATATAATTGTGGGTGGGTTCCAGATGGGCATCAGGAGGTGACCACAGTGTTAAAAAAAGGTACTCAATACATTGGTAGAGTACAGGCATCTTTATTCTATTATAGAAACGACTTCTACAGGCCTAGAACTGTTTCAGTTGCATGAAATCATCAGGAAAGTCCTGATGATTTCATACGAATGAAGTAGTTCTAGTCCTGTAGAGGACATTTCTATATAAAACAAAGATACACTCACACACACACATATATATATATATATACATGCATGTATGCATGTATATACAATTTTGTAAATTTGAAAATTTCATAGCAGTTTATCCCAGTTGAATTCATCATCTATTTCATCGTTGGTGATATACCTGGTGTTTGCCCTTGGCATCGGAGGAAGTGGATGGTTCATGTAGTTCCCTGCTTGCTGGATACGATAGACACACAGACAGACAAAGAGAGAATGAAGCAAGAATTAAATATTAAAAATAAAATTAATTTTAATTTTAAATAGAATTTATAAAAAAAAAACATTTTTTTTTAAATTTCAATAAATAGAATTTTTTTAAATCCTCTTTTTCAATTTTAAATAAATAGATTTTAAAAAATAATGTTTTAAAGTGTTAAATAAATAGAATTAAAAAGTAATTTTAATTTTGAATAAATATAATTTATAACATTAAAAAGAATTCTGAATAAATAGAATTTTCAAAATATCATTTTAAAATTTTAAATAGAATTAAAGAATTTTTTAAATAAATAGAATTAAAAGATAAATTTTGATTTTAGATAAATAGAACTTGATTTAAATTAAATTTTATATAAATAGAACTAAAAAGAATTTAATTTAGAATTAATAAAATTTATAATTTTTTAAATAAAAAAAAATAGAAGCTTTAAAAAATTATTTAAAATAAAAATAGTTTTTTGAATTTTAAATAAACAGAATTAAAAAAATAAATTTATATGAAAAGAATTAAAAAAAAATTATTTCTAAATTAATAGAATTTATTATTTAAAAATTGTTTTTAAATAAATAGAATTTAAAAGATATTAAAATTCTTTTTCATATAAATACAATTTAAAAAAATGTAATTTTAAATATATAGAATTTAAAAAACTTTCAATCCTAAATAAACAGAATTTAAGAAAAACGTTAAAATATATTTTAAACAAACAGATTTAAAAAAAAAATAATTCCTTTAAAAATTGAAATAATATCTTAAAAATTAAATATTGACAAAGTACAGAATGATGAAATTTGTGAAATAAATATATTATTTCAGAAATAATTTCAGTGTAAGACAAGGCTGGGACCACTCTATATAGTCACACAACCAGCTAGAATTATGTTAGACACACACAAGTCTTATTTCATGAGCAGGTTGTTCTGTTGATCAAACAACTGGAAGACATTGCTGATACTGACGGCAGTTTATTCTAATCTTTCATCTAATTCTAATGGTCTAACACCTCTTTTAATTAACCATAATAATATACCATATTTGTTTATATCCTCAGCATTCTCGTGTAGCACCCATCCATGATTTGAGTGAGTTTCCTGGTCAGTATCCAAATCTCAGACCCGTACAGCAGCACAGACTTCACTACAGCAACGAAGAGGCAGATCTTCAGGTCTTTACGGAGGTCCGACTTCTGCACCGATCTCAAGCTGTGGCACACCACCCAGGCTTTGCTCTTCCTCTCGACCACATCATCTTCCGTATTCCCAATCTTTGCTCCCAAATACATTAATCAGTATACGGGAGCCGCCGAAAAGTCAGCTCAAAGGTGACACGGAGGAGACTGAGGTTGGCTGGACATGCTCACCGACATCCAGAGTTGACACTGCACTCAGTGCTCCTGTGGGAGCGCCCCTGCATGGACACACTAGAAGAGGGAGACTGAGGTTAGCTGGACATACTCACCGACATCCAGAGTTGACACTGCACTCAGTGCTCCTGTGGGAGCGCCCCTGCATGGACACACTGGAAGAGGGAGACTGAGGTTAGCTGGACATGCTCACCGACATCCAGAGTTGACACTGCACTCAGTGCACCTGTGGGAGCCCCTGCATGGACACACTGGAAGAGGGAGACTGAGGTTGGCTGGACATGCTCACCGACATCCAGAGTTGACACTGCACTCAGTGCACCTGTGGGAGCCCCTGCATGGACACACTGGAAGAGGGAGACTGAGGTTAGCTGGACATGCTCACCGACATCCAGAGTTGACACTGCACTCAGTGCTCCTGTGGGAGCCCCTGCATGGACACACTGGAAGAGGAAGACTGAGGTTGGCTGGACATGCTCACCGACATCCAGAGTTGACACTGCACTCAGTGCTCCTGTGGGAGCCCCTGCATGGACACACTGGAAGAGGAAGACTGAGGTTGGCTGGACATGCTCACCGACATCCAGAGTTGACACTGCACTCAGTGCTCCTTTGGGAGCCCCTGCATGGACACACTGGAAGAGGGAGACTGAGGTTAGCTGGACATGCTCACCGACATCCAGAGTTGACACTGCACTCAGTGCTCCTGTGGGAGCCCCTGCATGGACACACTGGAAGAGGAAGACCGAGGTTAACATATGTTGATGCCCTAAGGACAGACACTGGTCTCTTGGAGACGCAGGACATGGCAGCGTTAATAAGGGACAGAGACCACTGGAGAGAACTCGTCCATGGATGTCGGGAATTTCACCCGCCCTAGATAGATAGATTTGTTTATCTATATATGAAGGCACATGGCTTAGTGGTTAGAGCATTGGCCTTGCAATAGAAAGGTTGTGAGTTAAATTCTCAGACCGGGTGATGTGTTGTTTCCTTGAACAAGACACTTTATTTCACATTGCTCCAGTTTACTCAGCTGTAGAAATGAGATGATAGGGACTGGGGTCCATATCATTCCACTGTAAAGTGGTTGTGGAGGTGCAACGGCCAATAAGCACCCAGCACTCACTGTAAAAGAGGTTGGTGTTAGGAAGGGCATCCAGCTGTAGAAATCAAGCCAGAATCAGTTCCCGTCCCACCCTTGCAAGCAGGGAAAAGCGGACGTAAAATGAAATGAAATGATGAAATGATATATAATTTTGAGTATGTGTTGGTTGTTTAGCGACAGTATGCAGGTTGGAGCACTCAACGATATGCTTTCAGTTCCTTAGAGGACTAACAACACACCCTGGAGACGAGCATTTCAATGAATTAACAAGGTAAATTCTATTAAATCAGATTTTTCTGTTTTTTCTGTTCAAGTTCTTACTGCCTGATGAGGTCATAGCTGTTGAACAATGGTTATCACTGAAATATATATATAGCAGTGAATATGAATAAACGAAGCTAATTTTATCCTGTCGAATTGCACTTCTTGTTTATATATATATCATCATCATCATTGTTTAACGTCTATCTTCCACGCTAGCATGGGTTTAGACGGGAATTGTCCCACTTGAGGCAAGATTGGTCGTCTCGCTCGTATGGGACTGTCTGGCGGGTTTTCTACGGCTGGATGCCCTTCCTAACACCAACCACATTTACAGTGTGGACTGGGAGGTTTTTACCGTTTTTTTACCGTTTTTTTACCGTGTTTTTTTTATCGTGACATATATATATATCATATTTAAAATGCTGGACAGAACAAAGATTTATGAATTCATATATATTTAATGGCTGGGAAGTTGTTTCAAATACTGCTTATAATATGATTGTTAAACTATCTCTCTTTCCATCTATTCGCATGGGCAATCTATATGCATTGAGCACACTAACCTTCTCTCTACTGGCTAGAAATCTGCATAATTAATCACTTTTCTCTTCTCATGATTAGCTTACTTGCTTTTACTCTCTCTATATATATCTAGGGTGGGTAAAATTCCCGAGATCCATGGATGAGTTCTCTCCACCAGTCTCTGTCATTCATCATTGCCTCTATGTCCTACAACTCCTGGAGACCAGTGTCTGTGCTTAGGGCATTAACAAATGTCACCATGTCACCCTTGGTCTCCCTCTTCCAGTGTGTCTTTGTGATCCCACGAGATCACAAAGTGCAGTGTCAACTCTGAATGTCAGTGAGCATGTCTAGCTAAGCTCAATCTCCTCTGTGTCTCTTTCGAACTGACGTTTGGGAGGCTCTCATACAGCTCTGAGTTCTTCATCCTCAGTGCGTACTGGTTAATGTTCAGAGCCATCCTCAGCATCCTCATGTAGCACCCATCCACCATATGAGTGAGTTTCTTGGTCAGTATCCAAGTTTTAGACCCATACAGCAGCACAGTGTCCATTGTAGCAACGAAAATTTAAATATATTTTCAAAAAAAACCCCTGCATAACTAACTCTTTAGAATATGAATTCAAAATAAGGGCCACACAGGACAAAGACAATGGACAAAGGCAATGGAAAGACAGACAGTCCCCTCTTCTCAGTCAACCTCTGGAAATCACTACATTAATGGTGCATCAGGGTATCAAAAGGGTTAAATTAGAACCCTTTAAAATAGGACGCTTTGTTTCATAGAACCAGGGGCAGTTTTGGCCAGGTTGGTATCAAAAGGGTTCGTTAGGAACCTTTTTAAAGATGGGTAGGCTTCTTTCATAGAAACAGGGGTGGGTTTGTACCAGAAGGGAGTTAATCACTACTGACCTGATGGTTCATATTGTTTCTATCAGTTGGTATTGCTAAACATGATTGGTTGTTCATGAGAGGGTCTGCCATAGCTGATTGGTTGGTGTCACAGTATGAATTAGGACTACCTACAAAGAGAGAGAGAGAGAGTGTGTGAGTAGAAGACATTACAAGATTTAACAATCATCATTATCACCATCATCATCTCATTTAGTATCTTCGTCAGTCTATGAACTTTTCAGCCTACACTACTACACACACAAACACACATATATATATTTATGTATATATATATATGTATGTATATATATTTATAAATATATATATATATATATATATATATATATATATATATATATATATTTATAAATATATATATATATTTATATATATATATATATATATATATATATATATATATATATATGTATGTATATATATTTATAAATATATATATATATACATGTGTACATATGCATATGTTCATATATACACACACATATAAACATATATATACTTATATATACACACACACACACACACATATATATATATATATAACGAAGGAGTTATGGTAATGAACCAGATGGACCATAACGCACCAGAGTACTCAATACTTAGGGTAGTAGAGTGGGTAAGAGGAAAAAGTATGACGCCGACGGCAGAGCTCAAGCCGTTTTGACAGCTATTTCTGGACTACGTCGAAATGGCTTGAGCTCTGCCGTCGGGGTCATACATTTTCCTAAATATATATATATATATATATATATATATATATATATATATAAGTATTGAAGTTTCCGTTGAAAATTGAAAAATTGCCTTGTCTGACGAACGAATGGGGACATTTCTTGTATTCGTCTTATTCGGGAAACCTCTGGTAATGAGGTAATTATATTGTATATTATACATTATATCATATATATATATATATATATATATATATATATATATATAAAATTTCAGGTTATCAATAATGTAGTGATAATATATCGTTACGTTAGAGATGAACAGCGTACGTGCAGGTTTGCTCAACGAGTATACTGAGCAAACCTGCACGTACGCTGTTCATCTCTAACGTAACGATATATTATCACTACATTATTGATAACCTGAAATTTTATTAATCTCCTATACAGTTGAGCAACTAATTCAGCATACGCTTCTAAAATGGAAAGGCACCAATTGGATATGTCGTTAAAAAACATACCTATTCAGGCAAAAAGGGAATATATTCTAGGTATGATACGAAGGACCAATGATTTTATTCGACGAATCAGATGGAAAACATTCCATTTTGACAAAAGCCGTATAAACCAAACATCGGATCTTAACAAGGATAAATTTGGATTTAAATCTTACAAGAACCCACCCTCAAACCCACTTTTGGATGCATTTGAACAAGACCTAATGGATATGATCATGGAGATCAAATTTACAAAACGTAAGAACAATAAACTACAGAATGACATCACGGCACTGCTCAATAATCTAAAAAACGCCAATGGAGTTATTGTTAGAGCAGACAAAACATCAAACGTATATACCATGGATGTGGACACTTACAATAACTTCATCCGTAAGGAATTGCATAAAAAATACAGGAAAACTAATGAAGCCACACTTAAAAACATCAACAACTCGGCATGTGATATTGTTAAAAAACTTTGTATTGACGATAGAACGCAACCCTTAACACCAGCTATACCATCCTTCAACCTGAAGGACCACAAGGTAAACTTCGATACTAACCCTAATATTAGACTTATATGCCCCTCTAAATCAGATATAGGTAAAATTAGCAAATATATACTAGACAGAATTATCCCCCAAGTTAAGGTTAAAGTAGAGATTAAACTATGGGGTAACACTCATGAAGCAATAAGATGGTTTAACAACATTACTGATAAGAAAAAATCAAAATTTATTCAGTTTGATATTGATGAATATTATTCCTCAATTTCACCTGATACTCTACATGAAGCTCTTTCGTTCGCTAAGGATAATTCCGACCTTACGGATGCTGAAATTAAAATTATTATGGAAGCGAGAAAAACTATAGTTAAATTCGATGATAGCTACTGGGTTCGCAAAGATAGACCTTCTAATTTTGATATCACTATGGGTTCTAATGATTCGGCGGAGGTAACAGATCTTGTGGGAATTTATATCACCCACAGATTACAAGGAAAATTCAAGGATCTCCACGGTGGAATTTACCGTGACGATGCGCTCCTATTAGTTAAGAATATGAATAACCAGAATTTAGAAAGGATGCGTAAAAATATCAGAAAACTTTTTAAAGAACTAGGATTAAATATTACATTTGAATATAACCTCAAAGAGGTCAATTTCCTTGATGTTACTTTCAATCTCAATACAGATACGATTAAACCGTTCCATAAACTAAATGAGAACCTTAAATATGTAAATACGAGTTCTAACCATCCACTCTCTATAATTAAATCCATCCCTAGAAATGTTTCTCTTAGAATCTCCCGCCTATCGTCCAACCAACAAACCTTCAAAGAACATGCCGAGTATTATGATGATGCACTTAGGAAAGCCGGTCACCTAGATAATATAGAGTATATAGTCAATGATCACCAAAACACCCAAAATAAATCACATAGGAGTAGAAATAGCACAGAATCACCACCATACATACACTACCGCAATAGACACAATAATAGTCGCACACC
>OZ024763.1:17875928-17888428 GCA_964016885.1 Eledone cirrhosa | reverse complement strand
TACAAGGACGATTTGCTACTCCTTCATTACGTTTATTGATTGGTGATGTGTGTTTCGTTATTGATCAGCTCAAGGTTCGATCTGTATTGATCTGGCTCAACTCTGGAATCAAAACCTCGTCAGACCTCTGCTCTTGTAATGTTTAACTCTACACCTCGCCACTGATGTGAACCTAGACATCGAGTGCTCACCTGGGTGAAGCTACAGTAACTTCATGTTACACTCCCTGGATATATAATATATATATATATATAAATATAATATATTAAGTGTTTCTACTTTAGGCACAAGGCCAACAATTACCCCAGTGCATTACTGGTACTTTATTTTATCGACCCCGTAAGGATGAAAGGCAAAGTCAACCTCGGCGGGATTTGAACTCAATATATTAACAAATGGAAACTATATTTATAAAACCATATTTATTTCATTATACATATTTCAAGGACACCAGAGAAAATTATGGTGCGTTTTCATCAGATAAAATATAATATAGATCAGTTTTATAAACAGATATTGACATATCCTTAAAGAATGCGACCATGTCTGTTGGAAGCTCCCGACATGGTTGCATTCTTTAAGGGTATGTCAATATTTGTTTATAAAACTGATCTATATTATATTTTATCTGATGAAAACGCACCATAATTTGCTCTGGTGTCCTTGAAATATGTATAATGAAATAAATATGGTTTTATAAATATAGTTTCCATTTGTTAATATATTGTATATATATATATATATAAATATATATATATATATATATATATATATATATATATATATATATATATATATAAATATATATAAATATAAATGTATATATATATATTATTTGTACAGATTAAAGTTTACGCAAAGAATTGCTGCTTTCTCCCTATTACGGGATCTTCTGCTACTGAGATATACACATACATATATACATACATATATATATAAAGACACATGCATTCACAATACGTATATATACAATATATACATACATAAGTACATGCATGTATATATAAATAAAGACACATGCTTTCATAATGAATATACATACACATACATATATACATACTTGTATATGTAATGACACATGCAATCATAATAAATAAATACATACACATACATAATAAATAATTACACACACACATATATATATATATACATATATAAAGACACACATTCATAGTATATACATATATATATATATATGGAGGCACATGGCTTAGTGGTTAAAGCATTGGCCTTGCAATCGAAAGGTTGTGAGTTCAATTCTCAGACTGGGTGATGTGTTATTTCCTTGAGCAAGACACTTTATTTCACATTGCTCCAGTTTACTCAGCTGTAGAAATGAGATGATAGGAACTGGGGTCCCTATCATTCCACTGCAAAGTGGTCGTGGTGGTGCCACGGCAAAAAAGCACCCAGCACTCACTGTAAATGAGGTTGGTGTTAGGAAGGGCATCCAGCTGTAGAAATCAAGCCAGAATCAATTCCCGTCCCACCCTTGCAAGCAGGGAAAAACAGACGTAAAACGATGATAATGATGATATATATATATATACACACACACATACATGTATATATATATATATAAAGGCATGCATTTATAATATATACGTATATATCGATACATAAATACACACATACACATAAAAAAAAAAAATATATATATATACAAGTATGTACACGTACATACATATATGTATACAG
Organism: Eledone cirrhosa; assembly: GCA_964016885.1. Classification (NCBI taxonomy): domain Eukaryota; kingdom Metazoa; phylum Mollusca; class Cephalopoda; order Octopoda; family Eledonidae; genus Eledone; species Eledone cirrhosa. The sequence goes on along the minus strand of OZ024763.1, from coordinate 17,886,730 downwards.
ACGTACAGTAGTATGTATATATATATACATACATGTACACATATATATATGTACGTATGGATTCACCGAACATCTATTACAATGCTCGGTGTGTTGGTAAACAAACATCCCGTATTAAGCCGTAGTGTCCAGCAACCATCGTTGCTCATTTGTTCAACACTGACAAAGGAACGCTGTACTAGTTTCATGCTTATTAGCTATCGTCAGCAACGTATACCTTCCTGCCAGATTGTTGAACGTATATACTTACCTTATGCATGTTAACGGCTGAGTAGCCCAATTTGCATATCGAGTGTGTTAATCGGCTGGGTGCACCGAAAACGATAAACGGAAAAAATGAAACAGCCGTACTAAGAGTGGGAAATGAAATTTCGTTTCATCTTTTCCGTTTATATATATATCTACCTATCTATCTATATATATATTTATATTTATATATATATATATATATATATATATATATATTTATTAAAATAACAGATTAAAGTTTAAGCAAAGAATCGCTGCTTTCACCCTTAACGGGATCTTCTGAAAATAACAAAGTCAATCTGTAAACGCAGAACTGGATATTTCAAAAATGGTGGCCACACCATTAGCTAAGATCTTTCTTTCCCTTATTACGAAGCATTTTCCCCATACACATAAATATAGTCAAATTTTTAATAGAAATACTATTAAAATTTCTTACTCTACGACTCCTAACCTTGCACATAACATCACAGCTTCAAATTTAGCTAAACTACCTAACCGTAGGAACACGTGCAACCCTGTAGTTAGTACTAACTGTAATTGTAGGAATCGGGCTGATTATCCTCTATCCGGGAAATGCCTCTCTAGTAACATTGTCTACAAATGTAAGGTTTTAACACCCACGTCCCATAGAGCCTACATAGGGTTAACCGCCAATAGTTTCAAGCAGCGTCTTTACATGCATACCCATTCTTTTCGTTACCCTCTAAGAAGGAATATGATGTCACTTTCAGCTTATATCTGGAGTCTAAAAGACAACCACACCCAATATAAGTTACACTGGGAGATCCTAGCTAGGGCTAGATCGTATAACGGAAATAAAAGACCATGTGACCTCTGCGCCGCTGAGGCCCTGGAAATACTCTACGCCACAGACCACATCTTAAACAAAAAATCTGAGGCAATTTTGGCTTGTAAACATAAATTGCACAAAACTTTCCTGTATTACAGCCCCACGTTATACCCTAACGGATAGTACGATCTATACGTGGATATTTTACGTCTTGATGTGGGAGCTAAGTATATGTTTTGTTTATTGCTTTACTTATTTGCATAGGTAAGTATATATTACCCGTATGTTTTGTGAAGGTACGTATATTTGATTGTTATGGCGTATAATTTTATATTTCTGGTACATAGGGTTTGGCTATGTGTATACGGGAGTTTTGCGTCTGTGTGAATATGCAGGTTCGTACATATGGTGGGTGTGTGTATATGTGTACTTCTTGTTTTAGTTGACTTACGTCTCCGAACATTCGTGTATTTATATGTAGGTATGTGTGTTCGCTTGTTATATACGTATTTATTTATTCTTATACGTTTATATAATTATTTATTTATTTGTATACACGCATACACACACACACACATATTTATATGTGCGTGGTTTTGTATACCTATGGTAAGGTTTTGCGTATGCTTGTGTATGTACGTATTTGTTTGCGTGTATGTATTTATTTATTTCTATTACTTCTGTATTGTATTTATTTACTTTGTTCTTAACTCTGTAGCGGAGATTCATTTGGTCTCCTAGTTAGAATTTTAGTCTACGACTTCTGCTATACCATTTACCTGGTTTTGTCTTGGTGTCCTATTGTTCTCCACGCTCCACATATGACGTATTATCTTCGTTTTTTCGTTCATTGCCAGAGAACGTCTCTATGCACCACCTAAGAGAACATTAGTCTACGACCTCTTTTATACCATAAACGTGGTTCTGTCTTTGCGCGTAATTGTTTTTCACCGCTCCTATTAATGACGTATTATTCGTTTTTCCCCGTTCTTTGCCAGCGAACGTTTCCACGAACCAAAGTATCGTCTTCCTGTCTTCCTCCGGTTGCAACGTTTTTTGAAATATCCACTTCTGCGTTCACAGATTGACTTTGTTAGTTTCAGAAGATCCCGTTAAGGGTGAAAGCAGCGATTCTTTGCTTAAACTTTAATCTGTTATTTTAATAAATATTTGCTCTACGGTTCTTATATATTTGATATATATTTATCCTTATCAAGCCCTCTTTGGATTTTAGTCTTCAAATTTATTATTATTACTATATATATATATACATATATATATATATATATATACATATAGAGGGAGAGACAGAGAGACATGCAATCGGAATACATACATACATACATATATACATACATACATGAGCATACACATATATATACATATATATATACAAAGAAGATACATGCATTCATAGTAAATCTATACATACACACATACACATATATATTACATGCATATATATATATATATACAAAGACAATACATGCATACATAGTAAATCTATACATACACACATACACATATATATTACATGCATATATATATATATATACAAAGAAGATACATGCATACATAGTAAATCTATACATACACACACACACATATATATTACATGCATATATATATATATACAAAGACAATACATGCATACATAGTAAATCTATACATACACACATACACATATATATTACATGCATATATATATATATATACAAAGAAAATACATGCATACATAGTAAATCTATACATACACACATACACATATATATTACATGCATATATATATATATACAAAGGCAATACATGCATACATAGTAAATCTATACATACACACATACACATATATATTACATGCATATATATATATATACAAAGACAATACATGCATACATAATAAATCTATACATACACACATACACATATATATTACATGCATATATATATATATACAAAGACAATACATGCATACATAATAAATCTATACATACACACACACACATATATATATATTACATGCATATATAGTAAATCTATACATACACACACACACATATATATATATTACATGCATATATAGTAAATCTATACATACACACATACACATATATATTACATGCATATATATATATATACAAAGACAATACATGCATACATAATAAATCTATACATACACACACACACATATATATATATTACATGCATATATATATATACAGAGAAGATACATGCATACATAGTAAATCTATACATACACACACATACACATATATATTACATGCATATATATATATATATATACAAAGACAATACATGCATACATAGTAAATCTATACATACACACATACACATATATATTACATGCATATATATATATATATACAAAGACAATACATGCATACATAGTAAATCTATACATACACACATACACATATATATTACATGCATATATATACACAAAGACAATACATGCATACATAGTAAATCTATACATACACACATACACATATATATTACATGCATATATATATATATATATACAAAGACAATACATGCATTCATAGTAAATCTATACATACACACATACACATATATATTACATGCATATATATATATATATATACAAAGACAATACATGCATACATAGTAAATCTATACATACACACATACACATATATATTACATGCATATATATATATATACAAAGACAATACATGCATACATAGTAAATCTATACATACACACACACACATATATATTACATGCATATATATATATATATATACAAAGAAGACACATGCATACATAGTAAATCTATACATACACGCATACACATATATATTACATGCATATATATATATATACAAAGACAATACATGCATACATAATAAATCTATACATACACACATACACATATATATTACATGCATATATATATATATACAAAGACAATACATGCATACATAATAAATCTATACATACACACATACACATATATATTACATGCATATATATATATACAGAGAAGATACATGCATACATAGTAAATCTATACATACACACACACACATATATATATATATTACATGCATACATAATAAATCTATACATACACACATACACATATATATTACATGCATATATATATATACAGAGAAGATACATGCATACATAGTAAATCTATACATACACACACACACATATATATATATTACATGCATATATAGTAAATCTATACATACATAACCAAAAGTGAGCTCCCCTCATGTCTGCTACAGCTAGAATGAAAGAAGCCATAGAGAAAACAGATATCATATACAATGTTGATGAGGTCAATTGAACGGTATATATATATATATATATATATATATATACAATTAAGTTAAAAATGTACATCCACATATGTATACTGAAATACTAGTATGCATATGAATACACACACGTATACATATGTAGATGTACCGAGTTTTTCACTGGTCACTTTACTGTGAGTGTCCAGCTATTCTGTATGTAAACACACACACACATATATATATATATATATATATATATATATATACGTAGGTCCCGGGTTGAGTCGGGGATAACCACAGTAAGTAAGGTACTCAATACATGGCAGAGTAAAATATATTTATTGTATAGAAGGAGCTTCTTCTATACAATAAATATATATATATATATATATATATATATATATATATATATATATATATATATATATATATATATATACTGTATATATATACTGTATATATGTTTGTGTATCTATATAAATGTATCTATACATTGTATATATATATATATATATATATATATATATATACACACACACATATGAGGCTTGATGATTATATATATATATATACACACACACACATATATGAGGCTTGATGATTATATATATATACACACACACACACATATGAGGCTTGATGATTATATATATACACACACACACACATATGAGGCTTGATGATTATATATATACACACACACACACATATATGAGGCTTGATGATTATATATATACACACACACACACACACATATGAGGCTTGATGAATATATATATATACACACACACACATATGAGGCTTGATGATTATATATATACACACACACACACACATATGAGGCTTGATGATTATATATATACACACACACACACACATATGAGGCTTGATGAATATATATACACACACACACACATATATGAGGCTTGATGATTATATATATACACACACACACATATATATGAGGCTTGATGATTATATATATATATACACACACACACACATATGAGGCTTGATGATTATATATATACACACACACACACATATGAGGCTTGATGATTATATATATATACACACACATATATGAGGCTTGATGATTATATATATACACACACACACACACACATATGAGGCTTGATGATTATATATATATACACACACACATATGAGGCTTGATGATTATATATATATACACACACACACACACATATGAGGCTTGATGATTATATATATACACACACACACACACATATATGAGGTGTGATGATTATATATATATACACACACACACATATATATGAGGCTTGATGATTATATATATATATACACACACACACACATATGAGGCTTGATGATTATATATATATACACACACACACATATATATGAGGCTTGATGATTATATATATATACACACACACACATATATGAGGCTTGATGATTATATATATATATACACACACACACATATATGAGGTGTGATGATTATATATATACACACACACACACATATGAGGCTTGATGATTATATATATACACACACACACACACACATATGAGGCTTGATGATTCATCATCATCATCATCACCGTTTTACGTCCGTTCTTCCACGCTAGCATGGGTTAGACGGGTTGTCCTGTTGTGGGCAGTGTCTGGTCGGCTGACCATGCCTTGCTCATACAGGAACTGATCTGGCTTGATTTCTACAGCTGGATGCCCTTCCTAACACCAACCTCATTTACAGTGAGTGCTGGGTGCTTTTTCGTGGCGCCTACACGTCCACTTTACAGTGTGGGCTGGGTGCTTTTTTGCCGTGGCACCTCCACGACCACCTTGCGGTGGGGGGGGGGGGGGCATATTGTTTATATGCTTCAGCATGTACCCATGGGAGGTCGGGTACCCTGTATTACTGCGTGACGCCAGAAGTCACGGTCGTGTGTCATTGACTTTGAGAGGTGTAGTTGGGTAAGGTCGGCTTTTATCACCTCATCCCAAGTCATCTTGGGTCTCCCCACTCCGCGGTTTCCATCAACTTCTAGTGCTCTGCACCTTTTTATGCAGCTGTCATCCTTCATACGCATCACATGTCCATACCAGCGTAACCGCCTCTCCTGCACGCAGCATTTGATTCCTCTTATGCTCAGTCTCTCTCTCAATTCATTTATGCTTTGTCGTTCACGTATATTACTGTTACACATCCATCGGAGCATGCAGGCTTCGTTTCTCTCTAATCTACGTAAGTCTTCCACCTTCAGCGCCCAGGTCTCACTACCATGCAACATCGCTGTTCGGATACACGCATCATACAGTCTGCCTTTCATTCTGAGGGAGAAGCCTTTTGCAGCTAGCAGTGGTAGTAGTTCCCTAAACTTCTTCCATCCCGTTCTTACCCTAGTTATTGTACTTTCTGAGCACCCACCTCCGTTGCTAATTCGGTCACCTAGGTAGCAGAAGCTGTCTACTGTTTCTACAGGGCCCTCCCAGAGATTGGTGGTACTTGTTTCCTGTGGCTGTTTGCTTGCTGTTTCAGCACAGCTGCTGCATGTGAATCCTACATTCTTAATTAAGCTTCCTGAGATCCCGCTACATCTCTTGTGTACCCATTGTTTGCATTTGGGGCAAAGAATGGAGTTCCTACCTACACCTTTCCTACATACTGAGCAAGGCCATTTCCCTGAGGGGATCTGGGTTCTGTTTTCTCGTCTACTTATAAGGACCTTAGTCTTTGTCATGTTGACCCTGCTTCCAGGTTTGGAATTTATTCTCTAGTTCTACCATAGATTCAGCTATGAGTGCGAGGTCATCAGCATACAGGAGTTCCCATGGGCATCCGGTCTTAAACTCCTCCGTTATTGCCTGCAGGACTATGATGAACAGGAGAGGGCTAAGAACAGAGCCCTGGTGGACCCCAACCTGTACGCTAAATTCCTCGCTATACTCATTGCCAATCCTAACTTTGCTGACTGCTCCCCTTTACATGGCTTGTACCGCTTTCACAAGCCATTCATCTACTCCTAGTTTTCTAAGAGCCCACCAGATTACTGCACGTGGAACTCTGTCAAAGGCTTTCTCAAGGTCGACAAATGCCAAGTAGAGTGGCTTACTTTTAGCTAGGTACTTTTCCTGTAATTGCCTCACAAGGAAGAGCGCATCAGTGGTGCCTTTCCCTGGTACAAACCCAAATTGCATCTCGTCTATATTCACCCGGTCCCTAATCAGCTGTGCTATAACTCTTTCTGTTACTTTCATGACCTGGTCCATCAACTTTATACCTCTATAGTTTCCTCTATCTAGTGCATCGCCTTTACCTTTGTAGCAGTTGACAATGATGCTACTGCACCAATCTTTTGGTATGGCCCCCTCTAGTATTACCTGGTTAACGATACGTGTGGTTATAGTGTGACCTACAGACCCAGATGCCTTCAGCATCTCGGCAGCTATACCCGATGGACCGGTTGCCTTCCCTATCTTCATATCTCTGATTGCCTTACTTACTACGCTGCCGCTGACTTGTACTGCTGGTCCCTCTATAGGGTCTACGTGGGGTAGGGTCTCTTCTTCCCATGCATTCTCCTCATTTAGTAATCTATCATAATGACTCTTCCATGCATCTTTCTTCTCAGCACTTGTGAGGGCAAGCTCACCTTTATCATTCCGGATACACTTCTCTCCAATGACATCACAACTATCTCTGACACACTGCCTCGCAATCTTGAATACCTCCTGTTTCTGGTCCTCACGTTGTAAAACATGCTTGAATTTTCTATCCTCTGCTTCCCTCCTAGCTAAGTATACTTGTCGCCTAGCTTCCCTCTTGGTCTCTATGTAATGTACCCTGCTCCCCCCGTTCTTCCATTCTTTCCATGCCTGTCTCTTGGCCTTGACTGCTTCATCTACCTTATTGTTCCACCACCAAGTCACTCTCCTCCTGCTTGAGGTCTTACTCCAGCCACAAACCTCATCCGTCGCCTCTAGTAAGTTATTTTTTAGGAACTCCCAGTTCTCTTCTACGTTAAATGTCTCTATCTGTTCTTCTTTACTGTCGTAGGCGTTGAGTAAAATATCTTTAAATCTGTTACTGGTTGAGGGGACTTTCAGCTTCCAGATCTTTCTTCTCCAGGTTGGCCTCTGTTTCAGGGCTCGTCTAGTTCTGACCGTGAGGTCGCTGACAACTAAGCTATGTTGGGATGTACATTCCTCACTAGGGAAGGCTTTTGTGTTTACGACCGTCCATCTGTCACGTCCTCTGATGAGGATAAAATCTAACTGACTAGAGTGCTCCCCTGATCTATAGGTGATCAGGTGGTTGTCGGGTTTTTTAAAGTTTGTGTTACATATCGACATGTCATTGGCGTCGCAGAATTCTAGAAGTCTGAATCCTTCCTCATTCCTTGTGCCAACTCCATGGCCTCCATGTACTCTATTGAAGCCGTCGCAGTGTTTGCCTACGTGTCCGTTAAAATCTCCTGCAATGATTAGGAAGTCCTTGTCGTCTGTTAGAGCAGTAGTGTGTATTAGGGACTCGTAAAACCTATCCTTAAGTTCGTCTGGCAGCCCCGATTGGGGTGCGTAAGCTGATATTATTGTGGTAATTGTCTTATTCAGGACTAGTCTGAGTTTAATGATTCTTGCATTTACCCTGTACACTGAGATTACTTTATCTACCCACTTGTCAGCTAATAGTATACCTACACCACCCATCCCATCGTCATTTCCCACCCAGAAAAATTTGTAGCACTGGCTTTTTCCTACAAGGACTCTAGCAGACCCTCCTCTCCATCTAGTCTCTTGCACACAGCATACATCAACTTCCTTTCGCTCTAGCATTTCTACGATTTCTCCTGCTCTTCCTTTCATTGAGCCTATATATATATATATACACACACACACATATAAGGCTTGATGATTATATATATACACACACACACATATATATGAGGCTTGATGATTATATATATATACACACACACACACACATATGAGGCTTGATGATTATATATATATACACACACACATATATGAGGCTTGATTCTTATATATATATACACACACACACACACATATGAGGCTTGATGATTATATATATATATATACACACACACACACATATATGAGGCTTGATGATTAAATATATATACACACACACACACACATATAAGGCTTGATGATTATATATATATACACACACACATATATGAGGCTTGATGATTTTATATACACACACACACATATATGAGGCTTGATGATTAAATATATATATACACACACACATATGAGGCTTGATGATTATATATACACACACACACACATATATATACACACACACACACACACATATGAGGCTTGATGATTATATATATACACACACACACACATATGAGGCTTGATGATTATATATATACACACACACACATGAGGCTTGATGATTATATATATACACACACACACACATATGAGGCTTGATGATTATATATATATACACACACACACATACGAGGCTTGATGATTATATATATACACACACACATATATGAGGCTTGATGATTATATATACACACACACACACATATATGAGGCTTGATGATTATATATATATACACACACACACACACATATATATGAGGCTTGATGATTATATATATACACACACACACACACATATATGAGGCTTGATGATTATATATATATACACACACACACATATATATATATATATATATATATATGGTTGTATGTATTCAATACATACATGAATTGATTTGCTAAGGAAAACAACACAGCATATGGAAAAAAAACTTAATATTATGTTAATGTTCAGAAAAGGGGAAAAATTTACAGATGTTTCAGATGTTGGTGCTTCATCAGAACAATGGATGGGAAAAAGGAAAGAGAAAATATAAAAACGAAAGAAAACAAATTAGTAACAAGAGACTGGGGCTGGGAACAATAATTTTGTATTCATACATCTGCTCCATATTAAACAATATAATGTAATGTAATGGAAAAGAACTTGGAAGAATATATAAAATTAACTCTCATTACAGGTGTAGAATGATGTATACACATTGATATATTTTATTTGAAGGCTAATTTGAAGCATAATTATTTAGTATTTTGTGTATGGGTATATTTGGTTTTTACTGTTGGTGATGTGTATCTTGTTTAGAATAGGTACCATAACCCTGTGTCGTAAGAAGTTTTTGAAAAATCCTGTCCTACTCCTGGCATATATGTATATATGTTTTTTTTATATATATGTTTTTATATATATGTTTTGTTTATATATATATATATATATATATATATATAAATTAATAAAATAATGAATAAACAAAGAAACAGTTCCCTATATTAAATAATTCATCATTTTACGATCGTTTCTAGGATATATATGTGTGTGTTGGTATGCATTTCCTATAGATCTATGTAAAACTTTTACAAACTATCAGAGGGAATATACATACCTA
>OZ024763.1:17838428-17863428 GCA_964016885.1 Eledone cirrhosa | reverse complement strand
CTATGGTCTATCTATGGTCTATCTATGTGTCTATCTATGGTCTGTCTATGTGTCTATCTATGGTCTGTCTATGTGTCTATCTATGTGTCTATCTATGGTCTGTCTATGGTCTGTCTATGGTCTATCTATGTGTCTATCTATGTGTCTATCTATGGTCTGTCTATGTGTCTATCTATGGTCTATCTATGTGTCTATCTATGTGTCTATCTATGGTCTGTCTATGTGTCTATCTATGGTCTATCTATGGTCTATCTATGGTCTGTCTATGGTCTGTCTATGTGTCTGTCTATGGTCTATCTATGGTCTGTCTATGGTCTGTCTATGTGTCTATCTATGGTCTATCTATGTGTCTGTCTATGGTCTGTCTATGGTCTGTCTATGGTCTATCTATGTGTCTATCTATGTGTCTGTCTATGGTCTGTCTATGGTCTATCTATGGTCTGTCTATGGTCTGTCTATCGTCTGTCTATGGTCTATCTATGGTCTGTCTATGGTCTATCTATGGTCTGTCTATGGTCTGTCTATGGTCTATCTATGGTCTATCTATGTGTCTGTCTATGGTCTGTCTATGGTCTGTCTATGGTCTATCTATGGTCTGTCTATGGTCTATCTATGGTCTGTCTATGGTCTATCTATGGTCTGTCTATGGTCTATCTATGTGTCTGTCTATGGTCTGTCTATGGTCTGTCTATGGTCTATCTATGTGTCTGTCTATGGTCTGTCTATGGTCTGTCTATGGTCTGTCTATGGTCTGTCTATGGTCTATCTATGGTCTGTCTATGGTCTGTCTATGGTCTATCTATGTGTCTGTCTATGGTCTGTCTATGGTCTGTCTATGGTCTATCTATGGTCTGTCTATGGTCTATCTATGGTCTGTCTATGGTCTATCTATGGTCTGTCTATGGTCTGTCTATGGTCTATCTATGTGTCTGTCTATGGTCTGTCTATGGTCTGTCTATGGTCTATCTATGGTCTGTCTATGGTCTATCTATGGTCTGTCTATGGTCTGTCTATGGTCTGTCTATGGTCTATCTATGTGTCTATCTATGGTCTGTCTATGGTCTATCTATGGTCTGTCTATGGTCTATCTATGGTCTGTCTATGGTCTATCTATGGTCTGTCTATGGTCTATCTATGTGTCTGTCTATGGTCTGTCTATGGTCTGTCTATGGTCTATCTATGGTCTGTCTATGGTCTATCTATGTGTCTGTCTATGGTCTGTCTATGGTCTGTCTATGGTCTATCTATGGTCTGTCTATGGTCTGTCTATGGTCTATCTATGTGTCTGTCTATGGTCTGTCTATGGTCTATCTATGGTCTGTCTATGGTCTATCTATGGTCTGTCTATGGTCTATCTATGGTCTGTCTATGGTCTGTCTATGTTCTGTCTATGTGTCTGTCTATGGTCTGTCTATGGTCTGTCTATGGTCTGTCTATGGTCTATCTATGGTCTGTCTATGGTCTATCTATGGTCTGTCTATGGTCGGTCTATGGTCTGTCTATGGTCTATCTATGTGTCTATCTATGGTCTGTCTATGGTCTATCTATGGTCTGTCTATGGTCTATCTATGGTCTGTCTATGGTCTATCTATGGTCTGTCTATGGTCTGTCTATGGTCTATCTATGTGTCTATCTATGGTCTGTCTATGGTCTATCTATGTGTCTGTCTAGGGTCTGTCTATGGTCTGTCTATGGTCTATCTATGGTCTGTCTATGGTCTATCTATGGTCTGTCTATGGTCTGTCTATGGTCTGTCTATGGTCTATCTATGTGTCTATCTATGGTCTGTCTATGGTCTGTCTATGGTCTATCTATGGTCTGTCTATGGTCTATCTATGGTCTGTCTATGGTCTGTCTATGGTCTGTCTATGGTCTATCTATGGTCTGTCTATGGTCTATCTATGTGTCTGTCTATGGTCTGTCTATGGTCTATCTATGGTCTGTCTATGGTCTATCTATGGTCTGTCTATGGTCTATCTATGGTCTGTCTATGGTCTATCTATGGTCTGTCTATGGTCTGTCTATGGTCTGTCTATGGTCTATCTATGTGTCTATCTATGGTCTGTCTATGGTCTATCTATGTGTCTGTCTATGGTCTGTCTATGGTCTGTCTATGGTCTATCTATGGTCTGTCTATGGTCTGTCTATGGTCTGTCTATGGTCTGTCTATGGTCTGTCTATGGTCTATCTATGTGTCTATCTATGGTCTGTCTATGGTCTATCTATGGTCTGTCTATGGTCTGTCTATGGTCTGTCTATGGTCTATCTATGTGTCTATCTATGGTCTGTCTATGGTCTATCTATGTGTCTGTCTATGGTCTGTCTATGGTCTGTCTATGGTCTATCTATGTGTCTATCTATGGTCTGTCTATGGTCTATCTATGGTCTGTCTATGGTCTGTCTATGGTCTATCTATGTGTCTATCTATGGTCTGTCTATGGTCTGTCTATGGTCTATCTATGGTCTGTCTATGGTCTGTCTATGGTCTATCTATGTGTCTATCTATGGTCTGTCTATGGTCTGTCTATGGTCTATCTATGTGTCTATCTATGGTCTGTCTATGGTCTGTCTATGGTCTGTCTATGTGTCTATCTATGTGTCTATCTATGGTCTATCTATGTGTCTATCTATGTGTCTATCTATGTGTCTATCTATGGTCTATCTATGTGTCTATCTATGTGTCTATCTATGGTCTGTCTATGGTCTATCTATGGTCTGTCTATGGTCTGTCTATGGTCTGTCTATGTGTCTATCTATGTGTCTATCTATGTGTCTATCTATGGTCTATCTATGTGTTTGTCTATGTGTCTATCTATGGTCTATCTATGGTCTATGGTCTATGTGTCTATCTATGTGTCTATCTATGGTCTGTCTATGGTCTATCTATGTGTCTATCTATATGTCTATCTATGGTCTATCTATGGTCTGTCTATGGTCTATCTATGTGTCTATCTATGTGTCTATCTATGGTCTATCTATGTGTCTGTCTATGGTCTGTCTATGGTCTGTCTATGGTCTGTCTATGTGTCTATCTATGTGTCTATCTATGGTCTATCTATGTGTCTGTCTATGGTCTGTCTATGTGTCTATCTATGTGTCTATCTATGTGTCTATCTATGGTCTATCTATGTGTCTGTCTATGGTCTGTCTATGGTCTGTCTATGGTCTGTCTATGGTCTATCTATGTGTCTATCTGTGTCTGTCTATGGTCTGTCTATGGTCTATCTATGTGTCTATCTATGTGTCTGTCTATGTGTCTATCTATGTGTCTGTCTATGTGTCTATCTATGGTCTATGTGTCTATCTATGGTCTGTCTATGGTCTATCTATGTGTCTATCTATGGTCTGTCTATGCTCTATCTATGTGTCTATCTATGGTCTATGTGTCTATCTATGTGTCTATCTATGTGTCTATCTATGGTCTATCTATGTGTCTATCTATGTGTCTATCTATGTGTCTGTCTATGGTCTGTCTATGGTCTGTCTATGGTCTGTCTATGGTCTATCTATGTGTCTATCTATGTGTCTATCTATGTGTCTGTCTATGTGTCTATCTATGGTCTATGTGTCTATCTATGGTCTGTCTATGGTCTATCTATGTGTCTATATATGGTCTATGTGTCTATCTATGTGTCTATCTATGTGTCTATCTATGGTCTATCTATGTGTCTATCTATGTGTCTATCTATGTGTCTGTCTATGGTCTGTCTATGGTCTGTCTATGGTCTGTCTATGGTCTATCTATGTGTCTATCTATGTGTCTATCTATGTGTCTATCTATGTGTCTATCTATGTGTCTATCTATGTGTCTGTCTATGTGTCTGTCTATGTGTCTATCTATGTGTCTATCTATGGTCTATGTGTCTATCTATGTGTCTATCTATGGTCTGTCTATGGTCTATCTATGTGTCTATCTATGTGTCTATCTATGTGTCTATCTATGTGTCTATCTATGTGTCTATCTATGTGTCTATCTATGTGTCTGTCTATGTGTCTGTCTATGTGTCTATCTATGTGTCTATCTATGGTCTATGTGTCTATCTATGTGTCTATCTATGGTCTGTCTATGGTCTATCTATGTGTCTATCTATGTGTCTATCTATGTGTCTGTCTATGGTCTGTCTATGTGTCTATCTATGGTCTATCTATGTGTCTATCTATGGTCTATCTATGTATCTATCTATGTGTCTGTCTATGTGTCTTGTTTTTATATTTTTTACACGACTGTATGTAAAACCCCCCGGCATGTCTTTGTATTGTCCCCTTTTCTTGTTGCACCCTTGTGGCTAATAAAGAAATCTATCTTTGTGTCTGTCTCTCTTAGAATCTCTTGTTGCTATCAATATATCTATATTTCTTTAATTAGTCCATTATTCTCTATATATCTTTCATCCTATCACTTTCTTTTCTTTTCTTCATTTGTTCATTTTATTATTTGACTCGTTTTTTTGGAGGGTGAATAATTCACCATGTTTGTTCAGTGTACTTAAATATCTACCTACCTATCAATATAACTATGTGAGCTTGTGTGTGTGTGTGTATATATAAACATATATATATATATGGAAGTGCATGGCTTAGTGGTTAGAGCATTGGCCTTGCAATCGAAAGGTTGTGAGTTCAATTCTCAGACCGGGTGATGTGTTGTTTCCTTGAGCAAGACACTTTATTTCACATTGCTCCAGTTTACTCAGCTGTAGAAATGAGATGATAGGGAATGGGGTCCCTATCATTCCACTGCAAAGTGGTCGTGGAGGTGCCACGGCAAAAAAGTACCCAGCACTCACTGTAAATGAGGTTGGAGATTTGGAAGGGCATCCAGCTGTAGAAATCAAGCCAGAATCAGTTCCCATCCCACCCTTGCAAGCAGGGAAAAGCGGACCTAAAATGATGATATATATATATATATATATATATGTATGTATTTATTTTTACCCCCTAACCTTACGTTCTGCATCAGTATGTATATTTTTCCCGTTATTTTGTTTTATATATTTCTTATTTTTATTTTATTTTATTTCAGCCTCACTTTCAATTGTAATAGCCTTTGTTTTTATTTTCATATCTTACGTCCATATTAAATTTTCATTCTGATGAGCGATTTTAGACGTCTCTGTTGAGCTCGCCTGCCTTCATGAAACCTTTGGTAAATGGAATAATTATCTTAGGTTGTTTACTACATAACTAAATAGCTCTGTAGCCTACATAGAGCACTCTCCCTTCCTTTACCATTCCTACAGAAATACTTCTCCCTCTTACTTTCACTCACCCCCCCCCTCTGCTAGTCACTCTCTCTCGGCCAGCCTCTTCCTCGCACTTTCACTCACTCAGTCTCACTCTCTCTCTGCTACTCACCCTCTCTCTCACTTCCTCCATCGTCCAACACTGTACGCGGTCCTTTTCCTCGCTCACATCCGTACGGCTAAGATGTGTCTTTTTCTCCTCGTCAAAATTCGTCTGTTCTTATGTTCGAAATGAATTATTGACTTGATATTTTTCCTTTTTTTCTCTCTTTCCGTTGCCTCACCATTCGAGTCTGTTTACATGCCCTTCTCTTTCTCCACCCACTTCTTTTTATCCCAATAACTTACTTTAGTTATTGTTTCGCCCTAGGCAGAGGTATCTTGTCTCTAACGCAAAGAAATACCCATGATGCATGTGGTAGACAACTGATGATGGATAATCCTAATTTCTAATTTCTCATTATACTTAATTGCAACAACACACCTCGCCATTTTGATTTATATATACGTACATATATATATATGTGGTTATAAGAGGCTTAGCTCTGTTTCTCGACCGTTATATCGCGTGACTATCTCCCCCTCTGCCTTTTGGGATTCTTTCTCACGTCGTGTAGACGCGTTCTTGAGACTAGTAAAATGAGGTATCCTCTTGATAAGTCGGCAGACCTCGCAAGGACTCTATATCTTTGATATATTGTTTTTGTTTATGCCACGAAACTACGTAGTCGAGGAATTTAGGAACAGTTTAGGTATGATACATTTTATTACTAATTATATCTAAATGTTTCTTCTCTCTTCATAATGTATTTTTAACTCTGATACTGGTTCAGTCTGGTTCAAACTGAATTGGTCTGTCCCAGTCATTCATTGAGCAACATCGGTGAAGTTGGCACCCTTAACTCACAGTTGGGTGCGGATGCATTCATGTATATATATGTGTGTCCGCATATATCTGTGTGTTTCTAAATATATATATATATATATATATGTAGGAGGTGAGTTTTATTGTAGCACAATAAAGCAATGCAGATATCGGATAAGAAGCACTCTACAGTTTGTAGGACTGGAATATAAATAATATATAAGATCAAAAGATGGTTAAAAGAGTTCCAAGTATTTTATTATGCGCATTTCAAAAACAAATATCATCATGGGATGATATCTGCGTTTTCATCAGATAAAATAGGGATACATGATATGAAGCTTAAAAAACACTTGTTATACTCCTCCCCCACCATTCTTTACTCTCATCTCCTCCTCTTCCTTACCCCCCCCCCCCTCACTTTTTCCCAATATCATACATCAATCTTAAATTATTTTTCTTATGTTGATTTAAAACTTCACTATTCACAAGTGTTTTTTAAGCTTCATATCATGTATCCCTATTTTATCTGATGAAAACGCAGATATCATCCCATGATGATATTTGTTTTTGAAATGCGCATAATAAAATACTTGGAACTCTTTTAACCATCTTTTGATCTTATATTATTTATATATATATATATATATATATATATATAAATAATATAGCTAGGGTGTATATATATAAATAGGTAGGGTGTGTATATATATATATATATATATATATATATATATATATATATATATATATATATATACAGTGGTATCTACCTATCTTTGGTAGGGCTAATGACACTGTTAGTATGGAAGTAATTAATTCAACAAGATCAGGTGATGAGTGATTTTATTTTTGTAGTCAATATTCCATTTCGTTGTGTATTCTAATGAGCTACAGTTTCATATGTATGTATGTATGTATGTATATATATATATATATATATATATATATATAGTGTAGAAGATGGACATTAAACGATGATGATGATGATGATGATATATATACGTATATATATACATTTTTCATTTTTCATTTTACGTCCACTTTTCCCTGCTTGCATATATATATTCATAGATACATATACATATATGTATAAATATACGTATATATATATGTATATAAATATACATAAACACAGATACACACACACACACACACATATATATCTATCTATATATAATATTATATATATATACACACACACACACATATATATCTATCTATATATAATATTATATATATATATATATACACACACACACATATATATCTATCTATATATAATATTATATATATATATACACACACACACACACATATATATCTATCTATATATATATCTATATATCTATATATAATATTATATATATATATATATACACACACACACATATATATATATATGTGTTGAACACTGAAAATAAAAATGGCACACTTTAGTGCTTAATCAGTTCACTGTTTTACGATTGTTTTATGATCATTTATTGTAATCTCTGGTCTTTGGGGTGGAACTCTCCATGAATTATGACCATTTTTCGTAAAGTAATGGTTTTTCTTTCAATTTTTGTCTTTTTGTCTGATGATAGAAACCAATTTTAGAACAGCACCTCGACTATACAGTGGAGGCCATAATTGGACTCTGAGACCTAAGGTCACACATATATGTTAAATGTGTGAAATTTAATATAAACTATATTTATATGCATGCATGCATGCATGTACATATATATATATATATATATATATATATATATATATATATATATATATATATAATGGCTAAACAGCGAGAAACGCGTCGGTTATTTCCCTTTGTTTTTGCTGAAGCTAGGTATGTGACTAAAGTCACCACTTTAAATTCATAGTGAAAGACCTTCAAAATGTTTTTAAATATATGTACATTCATGTATATCATCATCATCATTTTACGTCCGCTTTTCCCTGCTTGCAAGGGTGGGACGGGTCTTATTCAGCACAGCATCTCTCCACTCGTCACGGTCCCTCGTCATCTCCACCGTGAGCTTCAATGATCTGAGGTCTGTTCTCACCACCTCCGCCCATGTTTTTTGTGGTCTACCTCTACCACGTCTTCCTTCAACTGGCATTTCCTGGCACTTCTTCACCCATCGGTCATCTTCCATGCGCATCACATGTCCATACCACCTCAGTCTCCTCTCCAGTACACTACATTCTATCCCTCTCAGACACAGTTTCTCTCTCAACACATCCATGCTGGGTCGTTCACGCACATTGACATTGCACATCCAACGGAGCATGCTTGCCTCATTTCTCTCCAGCCGTCGCATATCCTCTGCAGTTGCTGCCCATGTCTCACTACCATGCAGCATCGCGCTCCTCACACAGGCATCATACAACCGGCCTTTCGTACGCAGGGAGAAACCCTTCTTCGTCAACAGAGGAAGCAGCTCCCTAAACTTCTTCCAACCCGTCCTTATTCTAGATACTATGGCCTCGGAACACCCTCCTCCCATGCTAATCTGATCTCCTAGGTACCGGAAGCTATATACATATATATGTATATATATATGTATATATATATATGTATATATATATATATATGTATATGTACTGGTATCCATCTGTTTATGGTGGACCAATAAAATTGTTACAACTCAATGTGGTTTCCTCAAAGATTCTACTAAAGCTACAAAGTCATTTATGTGTATGTATATGTGTGTGTGTGTGTGTGTGTGTGTGTAGTGTGTAGATAGATAGATAGATAGACTGATAGATAGATACATAGATGTGCAATGTCAATGGTCAATGTGCGTGAACGACCAAGTATAGATGAGTTGAGAGAGAAACTGTGTATAAGAAGGATAGGCTGTAGTGTGCAGGAGAGAAGACTGAGATGGTATGGATATGTGATGTGCATGGAGGATGACCGCTGGGTAAAGAAGTGCCAAGAAATCCCAGTAGAAGGAAGACATAGTCGAAGAAGAACATGAAAAACATGGTGGTGAGGTGGTGCGAGCAGACCTCAGATCGCTGAAGCTCACGGAGGAGATGACGAAGGACCGTGACAAGTGGAGAGATGCTGTGCTGAATAGGACCTGTCCCACCTTTGCAAGCAGGGAAAAGTGGACGTAATATGATGATGATGATGATAGATAGATGGATAGAGACAGGCAGACAGACAGATAAACAGACAGACAAACAAAAAGACAGAGAGATAGCTAGATAGATAGTAGATAGACAGACAGATAGATAGACAGATAGATATATTTCTTTATTAGCCACAAGGGCGCACAAGAAAAGGGGACAATACAAAGACATGTCGGGGATTTTACATACAGTCGTGTAAAAATATGAAACAAACAATAATAACAATCGAAATCCCCAATAGGGGGGAGGCCCCACAAATGGGTTGTTTAATACCCCGTCGATAGAACAACCCTCAACTTCAGGAGCGTGTTGTGCAAGTGCTCCTTTCTTCCTTTTGCTCTCTTCTTCAACCTACAGGCTTATATACAGAGAAGGCCCAATCACTCGGGCCATTTTTGCCACATACACCCACCTTTCAGTAAATTTACTGGGGTGCAGTGCCTCTCTCTCTCCACTCTGATAGATAGATAGATAGATAGATAGATATATTTCTTTATTAGCCACAGGGGCACAAAAGAAGGGGACAAATACAAAGGGGGAAGTTTACATACAATAAAAACGTGTAAAATGTTATCACAAATGCAATTTAAAAAGTTAGTCGATTTTCCCCAATAGAGGGAGACAGTTTATATGGGCAACACATACCCCCGAAAAAAAATGTGCAACCCTCATCTCCAGGAGTACGAAGAGCTTGTACTCCTTTCCTCTCCTCCTCTTTTTCCTCAACCTACAGGCTGATATAGAGAGAAGGCCCATTCACTCGGGCCATTCTCGCCACTTTCACCCACCTTTCATAAAACTTGCTGGGGTACAGCACCTCTCTCTCCATCCTGATTCTTCTTCCAAAGTGGTATTTGAAACAAAGAATCAGTTGTTGGCCGGAGAGAAAGGTGTCTGACCTCAGCCCTTTCAACCTTGTCCACCATACAACCTCTTTCGCCATAGCTATCACACAAAGGAAAACCGCCTCTCCTTCGTTTTTGAAGGAGGGTGGCGGTTTGATCATGACAATGGACTCGGTGGTCAACCGGATTGGTCCCACCCGCGACAATAGTCGTTCTACATAGCCCCACAGGTCAGTGACGCCCGGGCAGTGTATGAAAGATAGATAGATAGATAGATAGACTACAAAAATGGGACATTACAAGAAATGACAGCAGGGCTTTTTACATAAAAATCATATAACTTTAACATTAATAAATAAGAGAGAGAGAAAGATAGACAGACAG
This sequence comes from Eledone cirrhosa, assembly GCA_964016885.1. Classification (NCBI taxonomy): domain Eukaryota; kingdom Metazoa; phylum Mollusca; class Cephalopoda; order Octopoda; family Eledonidae; genus Eledone; species Eledone cirrhosa. The sequence goes on along the minus strand of OZ024763.1, from coordinate 17,852,965 downwards.
ACAGACATACAGACAGAGAGACAGAGAGACACACAGACAGACAGAGAGACAGACAGATAGATGGGGAGAGAGGCAGATAGATAGACAGACAGACAGATAGACAGAAAGATGGGGAGAGAGGCATACAGACAGATAGACAGAGAGACATACAGACATACAGACAGACATACAGACAGAGAGACAGAGAGACATACAGACATACAGACAGACAGACAGATAGATGGGGAGAGAGGCAGATAGATAGACAGACAGACATACAGACAGAGAGACAGAGAGACATACAGACATACAGACAGACAGATAGATGGGGAGAGAGGCAGATAGATAGACAGACAGACATACAGACAGAGAGACAGAGAGACATACAGACAGACAGATAGACAGAAAGATGGGGAGAGAGGCAGATAGATAGACAGATAGGTAGGGAGGTTGATGATAATTGAGCTTTATATCTTTGTCATATTTCTCTAGCAATTGGTTGCTAGGTGAAGTGTTAATTGGCCTCAGTTCAGTCCCTCATCTCAGCAGCCCTCATGTCTGGTGCTCTACCGCTTCAATGGTTACTACCAATAATAATAATAATATTAGATATATCTAGATGTAAAGGTGTGTGTGTGTTTGTGTATAGCTGTGTGTGTGTGTATGTATGTGAGTCTGTGTGTATGTATAATTGTGTGTGTGTGTGTGTGTGTGTATGTACGTGGTCGGGTCAATAATCTCTAATACTCGGTATGAATATGTGAGTGTGTGTATGTATAATTGTGTGTGTGTGTGTATGTATGTGAGTCTGTGTGTATGTATAATTGTGTGTGTGTGTGTATGTGAGTCTGTGTATGTATAATTGTGTGTGTGTGTGTATGTATGTGAGTGTGTGTATGTATAATTGTGTGTGTGTGTGTATGTATGTGAGTCTGTGTGTATGTATAATTGTGTGTGTGTGTGTATGTGAGTCTGTGTATGTATAATTGTGTGTGTGTGTGTATGTATGTGAGTCTGTGTGTATGTATAATTGTGTGTGTGTGTGTATGTGAGTCTGTGTATGTATAATTGTGTGTGTGTGTGTATGTATGTGAGTGTGTGTATGTATAATTGTGTGTGTGTGTGTATGTATGTGAGTCTGTGTGTATGTATAATTGTGTGTGTGTGTGTATGTGAGTCTGTGTATGTATAATTGTGTGTGTGTGTGTATGTATGTGAGTCTGTGTGTATGTATAATTGTGTGTGTGTGTATGTATGTGAGTGTGTGTATGTATAATTGTGTGTGTGTGTGTGTGTGTATATGTATGTGAGTGTGTGTATGTATAATTGCGTGTGTGTGTGTGTATGTATGTGAGTCTGTGTGTATGTATAATTGTGTGTGTGTGTGTATGTATGTGAGTCTGTGTGTATGTATAATTGTGTGTGTGTGTGTATGTATGTGAGTCTGTGTGTATGTATAATTGTGTGTGTGTATGTATGTGAGTCTGTGTGTATGTATAATTGTGTGTGTGTGTGTGTGTGTGTGTGTGTGTATGTATGTGAGTCTGTGTGTATGTATAATTGTGTGTGTGTATGTATGTATATTGGTGTGTGCATATCTATGTAGTTGAGTGTGTGTGTATGTAGTTGTATGTATATGAGTGTATGTATGTGTAATGGTGTATATATATATATATATATATATGTAGGTGTGTGTGCATGTATGTATAGTTGTGTACGTATATGGGTGTATGTATTGTGATGTGTATATATGTGTAATGGTGTGTATATATAAATATATATACACATATATATATGTAGGTGTGTGTATGTATGTAGTGGTGTGTGTATACATGTAGTGGTGTATATGTATATATGTACTAGAGCATATATATATATACATAAAAATATGATGGTATATATGTAGTGTTGTATATATATATATATATATATATATATATATATATATATATATACACGTAAAACTATACATATATATAAATGTGTGTGTGTGTGTGTGTGTATATATACCACTATATATATATATATGTGTGCGTGTGTGTATATATACCACTATATATATATATGTGTGAGCGTGTGTGTGTGTGTGTATATATACCACTATATATATATATATATATATGTTCATGTGCGTGTGTATATATATACCGCTATATATATATATATATATATATATATATATATCATCATCATCATCATTTCATTTTACGTACACTTTTCCCTGCTTGCAAGGGTGGGACAGGAACTGATTCTGGCTTGATTTCTACAGCTGGATGCCCTTCTTAACACCAACCTCATTTACAGTGAGTGCTGGATGCTTTTTTGCCGTGGCACCTCCACGACCACTTTGCAGTGGAATGATAGGGACCCCAGTCCCTACCATCTCATTTCTACAGCTGAGTAAACTGGAGCAATGTGAAATAAAGTGTCTTGCTCAAGGAAACAACACATCACCTGGTCTGAGAATTGAACTCACAACCTTTCGATTGCAAGCCCAATGCTCTAACCACTAAGCCATGTGCCTCCATATATATATATATATGTGTGTGTGTGCGTGTGTATATATATACCACTATATATATATATATACATATATGTGTGTATATATATACCACTATATATATATATATATATATATACCACTATATATATATAGTTGTTTCTACTTTTGGCACAAGGCCATCAATTATTCCAGTGCATTACTGGTACTTTATTTTATCGACCTCGTAAGGATGAAAGGCAAAGTCAACCTCGGCGGGATTTGAACTCAGATCGTAAAGGGACGTAACTATGCTGGAAAGCATGGTGTCTGACCCTCTACCGATACTGCCAATCCACCGCCCTTACCACTATATATATATAGTGGTATACAATCAACAAGGTGTTTGTTAATTCCTACCAAACTTCAAACAAGACTACAAAGTAAGGTAGGTTTTTTTAAAGAAATATTTCCACTGATCAAATGATGGTGATGGTGGTGGGAGTAGGTCATAGTAGTGGTGATGGTGGTGGGAGTAGGTCATAGTAGTGGTGATGGTGGTGGGAGTAGGTTATAGTAGTGGTGATGGTGGTGGGAGTGATGGTGGTGGTGGTGGAGGTAGGTCTTTGTAGTGGTGGTGGTGGTGGGAGTAGGTCATAGTAGTTGTGGTGGTGGTGATGGTGAGAGTGGTGATGGTGGTGGGAGTAGGTCATAGTAGTTGTGGTGGCGTTGTGTTAGTGGTGGTAATAGAGGTGGAGTTGTGGTGATGGTGGTGGTGGTGGTGGTATTGTGGTCACAGTAGTGTTGATGATGATGGGGTAGAGTGAGAGTAAGAGAGATTGGGTATAACTGGTGTGGAGGAATATATGAGAGATGACAAGAATGGAGGTGTGCGTGAAGAGAGAGGGTGTGCGTGAAGAAGTGGAGAGGGGTGTGACAGATCATCACAGACCAAGTCAGTACTTACGCATCTCCCTTACCATCCCCCGGGGCTGAGGGGCAGCCAACACATGGGACCCCATTTGCTCATAATACAGAGAGATGGGGAGGGTGAGAGAGATGGAGGCCATGACAGTGGGAGTTTGGCTCCTCTGTGTTGGGACCTGGTGTACATGAGAGATGGGAAGGGTGAGAGAGATGGAGGCGATGACAGTGGGAGTTTGGCCCCTCTGTGTTTGGACCTGGTGTGCAGTGAAAGTTGTCCGTCGGGAGGTAGTGATTTGTACTTAGCGAAGGTTTTTAGAACCTTGTATTTGGAGCTAGTGATCTCTAAGATGGATATACAGCAGGGGAGCCATCTTGCTTACATATATTCCCCCCTGTATTCTACAGAGTGACAAAGACTTTCCAATCCTGACACCAATGCAAGGGAGGATGTCATGTCCTCAGCACAGCTGAAGAGTGCTCCCACCGACCCTTTGATTGGTATTTTCTTTTTTGGCTGCATGCCCTTCCTATCACTAACCACTTTACAGAGTGTACACGGAGCATATTATCATGTCATCTGCACCAATGAGGCTGTCATGTCCTTGACACAACGGAAGAGTCTTCCCACCCTTTCTTTGGTAAGTTTTCTATGGTTAGATACCACCAACCACTTTACAGAGTGTACTGGGTGCATTTTATCATGGTACCACCACTCAAGAAGCTGTCATGTCCTTCTCCTATCTGAAGAGTCCTCTCTACCCTTTGTTTTGCAACTTTTCTATGATTGGATGCCCTTCCTATCACTAACCCCTTTACAGAGTGTACTGGGTGCATTTTATCAGGGCACCAGCACTAGTGGGGTTGTTTATCATTAAGAGAAAATATGTGTGGCACTGGGGTACATTATATTGTAGCATTGGTACTAAGGAGGTTGTCTTTCATTGAGAGAGACAGAGAGCATGTGTGTGTGTGTGTGTGTATATGGTGTGTGGATGTGTGTGGTGTGGTGTGGTGTGTGTGTGGTGTGTGTGTGGTGTGTGTGTGGTGTGTGTGGTGTGTGGTGTGGTGTGTGAATGTGTGGTGTGGTGTGCGTGAGGTGTGTGTATGTGTGGTGTGTGGTGTGTGTGAGTGCACTGGGTGCATTTTATTGAAGCACCAGTAATTAGGAGAGAGAGAAAGATAGTGTGGGTGCTGTGTGTGTGTATAGTATAGTATGTGTAGTGTGGTGTGATGTGTGTGAGTATTTAGTGTGTAGTGTTATGTGGTGTGAGTGTGTGTGTAATGTGGTGTGTGTATGTGTAATGTGGTGTGTGTGTGTATGTGTAATGTGGTGTGTGTGTATGTGTAATGTGGTGTGTATGTATGTGTAATGTGGTGTGTGTGTGTATGTGTAATGTGGTGTGTATGTGTAATGTGGTGTGTGAGTGTGTAATGTGGTGTGTGTGTATGTGTAATGTGGTGTGTGTGTATGTGTAATGTGGTGTGTGTGTATGTGTAATGTGGTGTGTGTGCGTTTATTGTGTGAGTGTGTGCAGTGTGGTGTATGTGTAGTGTAGTATGTCTGTCGCATGTATGTGTGGAGTGTATGTGTGTAGTGAGTGTGTGTGGAGTGTATGTGTGTAGTGAGTGTGTGTGGAGTGTGGTGTACATGTAGTGTGTGTGTGTGTAGAGTGGTATGTGTGTGTGTGTGTGTAGAGTGGTATGTGTGTGTAGATTGGTGTGTGTGTGTATATAGTGGTGTGTGTGTATATAGATTGGTGTGTGTGTGTGTATGTGTGTGTAGAGTGGTGTGTGTGTGTACACAAGTCAAGATGGTAATTAAACATTAGCAATAGCTCAGATCAGTTCTCAACCCGACACAAACAAAAAAGATCCACTAAAAGCAATGTATATTTATATAAAGAAGTGGGTATATATATATGTGTGTATATATATATATATATATATATATATATATATATATATATATATATATATATATACACATATATATATATACACACATATATATAAATATATATATACATATATATAAATATATATATACATATATATAAATATATATATACATATATATAAATATATAAATATATATATACATATATATAAATATATATATACATATATATAAATATATATATATATATAAATATATATATATATATATATATATATATACATATATACATATATATAAATATATATATATATATACATATATATAGATATATATATATATACATATACATATATATATACATATATATATATATATACATACATATATATGTAATATATATATACATATATATAAATATATACATATATAGTAAAAGAGTAAAATATACATAAATATATATATTTACATTTATAATTATATATATATGTATAACAATATCTGTTTCGACACACGATTTCATATAAAAAACCTCGCAAAACTAATATGTTTATATATATATATTTAATTATAATCATATATATATATATATATATATATATATATATATATATATATATGTATGTATATTTACATATATAATTATATATATATATATGTATAATTTATAATCATATATATGTATGTATGTATATTTACATATATAGTTATATATATATATGTATGTATATTTACATATATAATTATATATATATATATATGTATGTATGTATATTTACATATATAGTTATATATATATATGTATGTATGTATATTTACATATATATATATATATATGTATGTATATTTACATATATAGTTATATATATATATATATACATATATATATATATATGTATGTATATTTACTACATATACAGTTATATATATATACATATTTACCCATATATATAACTGTATATGTAGTAAATATACATACATATATATATATATATATATATATATATATATATATATATATGTAAATATACATATATATATATATATATATATATATATATATATATATGTAAATATACATACATATATATATATATATATATATATATATATATATATGTAAATATACATACATATATATATATATATATATATATGTAAATATACATACATATATATATATATATATATATATGTAAATATACATACATACATATATATATATATATATATATATGTAAATATACATACATACATATATATATATATATATATATATATGTAAATATACATACATACATATATATGTATGAACAAGAGATATGCCGCCTCATTAAATAATCTAGTTCTCCAGTTGTAGGAGGTGGAGATGGAGGAGAGAGAGGGGGGGGGAAGAGATAGAGATGAGAGAAAGAGGGGAGAGGAAGAGAGAGAGGGGAGAGGAAGAGAGAGAGGGGAGAGGAAGAGAGAGAGAGGAGAGAGAGGGGGTCGTGTCTCATAATCTCTAATACTGCACCATTCCAGAAGGAAACCTAATCAATACAGGATACACACACACACACAGACAGACTGACACAGACACACACACTCACACAGACAGACTGACACAGACACACACACACTCACACACACAGACAGACACACACACACACTCACACAGACAGACTGACACACACACACACACTCACACAGACAGACTGACACAGACACACACACAGATACACACACATACACACAGACAGACAGACAGACAGACACACACACACACATACACACACTCACACACAGACAGACACACACACAGATACACACACACAGAGATACACACACATACACAGATAAGTACACACACAGACAGACAGACAGACACACACACACACAGATACACACACTCACACACAGACAGACACAGACACACACAGATACACACATGACCACACACAAACACAATCACATAGACACATGTATACACACACACACGACCACAAACACACTCACAGGGATGTACACACACATGCCCACATGCACAAAGACAAACACACATGTATACATACATATTAACACATACACATGCCCACACACACAATCACATACAAACGCTCACACACACAATCACATACACACACTCACACATACAATCACACACACACACAATCACATACAAACGCTCACACACACAATCACATACACACGCTCACACAGACACATGCCCACACACACAATCACATACACACACTCACACACACACGCTTACACAGACACATGCCCACACACACACTCACTCACACACACTCACACACACACGCTTACATAGACACATGCCCACACACACAATCACATACACACACTCACACACACAATCACATACACACACTTACACAGACACATGCCCACACACACACACACACACACAAATCCCGCCGAGGTTAACTTTGCCTTTCATCCTTACGGGGTCGATAAAATAAAGTACCAGTAATGTACTGGGGTAATTGCTGGCCTTGTGCCTAAAGTAGAAACAATTATTTATATATATTATATAGAGTTACGGCCCTTGCCATTCTGAGTTCAAATCCCGCCGAGGTTAACTTTGCCTTTCATCCTTACGGGGTCGATAAAATAAAGTACCAGTAATACACTGGGTAATTGCTGGCCTTGTGCCAAAAGTAGAAACAATTATTTATATATTATTATTTATATATATATAGGTTGACTTTGCCTTTCATCCTTACAGGGTCGATAAAATAAAGTACCAGTAATGCACTGGGATAATTGCTGGCCTTGTGCCTAAAGTAGAAACAATTATTTATATATATATATTTTTTTACGTCCATATTTTTTGTATCCTCGTTAGTAATGTGGTAAATGAAAATATCAATGGTGATGTTATTTTTAAAAGTCTTAGTTTTAGTTTCCTTTGTAGTCTGATGAAGAGCAAGAAAATAAAGAACAAAGGTTTGGCTTAGTAGTGCCTACTTGTGTAATTGCTGGAATTGTTTTCAATGAACATGGAACACACATGGAATATAGAACTTGGCATCCACATTCGCTTACTTCAATGTATTCAGAACATAAGCTGGCGACATCTGACTTTGAAAGAAATATATGCCGGCCTCCCCATGCATATCTGTCGTTGTATGTAAAAGGAGAGTAAGATCTGCTGGCCACTCCCATCGTGCCACCTATGAGGCTGTGTCCCCATTAGTGCTTTGGAAACCACAAGCAGTCACTAATAACAGGGGGTGTGCAAGCTCTCCTATCCTGATTTGCTGGCTACTCCCATCGTGCCACCTATGAGGCTGTGTCCCCATTAGTGCTTTGGAAACCACAAGCAGTCATTAATAACAGGGTGTGCAAGCTCTCCTATCCTGATTTGCTGGCCACTGCCATCGTGCCACCTATGAGGCTGTGTCCCCATTAGTGCTTTGGAAACCACAAGCAGTCACTAATAACAGGGTGTGCAAGCTCTCCTATCCTGATTTGCTGGCCACTGCCATCGTGCCACCTATGAGGCTGTGTCCCCATTAGTGTTTTGGAAACCACAAGCAGTCATTAATAACAGGGGGTGGGTGGTCACAAGCTCTCCTATCCCGATGTCATCTCCAGAGATTCTGGTATTGAAATCCAGGATTTGGCAACAGCAATGAACGACAGACCCACGTGGAGATCAATTGTTGAATCGATTTCGGCTGAGGCTACCGGATGATGATGATGATGATGATGATGATGATGATGATATAACTTGGAAGTTTCCAAGTGAACATAATTTTCTAATGAAATTCGAAGACATAGACAGGAAAAAAAAAAACAAATGTTTTTTTCCGAGTTTAGTTTATTTCAAACATGAAGCATTAATGAACAAATGTTTGTAATACTGGAAGAATTGGTGTGTATGGGGGGCTGGGGGTGGGGTGTGTGTGTGTGGGGGGGATGGAGAGAGAGATAGAAAAAAAAAAAAATTTTTTTATTTTTTTATTTCATTAACATATATATAGTTGCAATCTATTTTATTGTTGTTTCGTAATTCTGGTGTGTAAAATGGGAAAATGGATTTTCTTCGGAGGATAAGATGGAGAGATGTGCTGAGGGAGTCCTTTCCCTCAAACAGCAGCAAAGAAGACTTACTAAAAGGGGCATCAAACCCAAAGGATAGTGAGGGTGATGTGCTGAAGGGGTCATTTTAACCACAGGATAGTGAGGGGGATGTGCTGAAGGGGCCATTTTAACCACAGGATAGTGAGGGTGATGTGCTGAAGGGGTCATTTTAACCACAGGATAGTGAGGGGGATGTGCTGAAGGGGCCATTTTAACCACAGGATAGTGAGGGGGATGTGCTGAAGGGGCCATTTTAACCACAGGATAGTGAGGGGGATGTGCTGAAGGGGTCATTTTAACCACAGGATAGTGAGGGGGATGTGCTGAAGGGGCCATTTTAACCACAGGATAGTGAGGGTGATGTGCTGAAGGGGTCATTTTAACCACAGGATAGTGAGGGGGATGTGCTGAAGGGGTCATTTTAACCACAGGATAGTGAGGGGGATGTGCTGAAGGGGTCATTTTACCAACAGGATAGTGAAGGTGATGTATTGGGAGGGCCATTTCCCTCCAACAACAGCAAAGAAGACTTACTAAAAGGGGGTTCAAACCCAAAGGATAGCGAGAGGGTCCTTTCCTTCAAACAACAGCAAAAGAGACATGCTAAAAGAGGCCTCAAATCCAAAGAATACCCACACCTTTCAAAGAATAGCGAGGGTCCTTTTACCCTAGTAGATCGCATGAGAGATGTGCCGAGAGGGTCCTTTTTTCCAGAGAATAGCAAGAAGGATGTACTGAGGGGGGCCCTTCTTTTACTCCGTTATATATATATATATATAGATATGTGTGTATATATATATATATATATATATATATCATATATATATATATATACTGTAAACGTGGTTGGTGTTAGGAAGGGCATCCAGCTGTAGAAAACCCGCCAGACAGTCCTATGCGAGCAAGACAACCACTCTTGCCTCAAGTGGGAAAACTCCCGTCCAAACCCATGCAAGCGTGGAAGATGGACGTTAAACGATGATGATGATGATGATATATATGTGTGTGTATATATATATATATATATATATATATATGATATATATATATATGATATATAATATATAATGGCGTGGAAAATAGATGTTAAATGATGATGATGATGATATCATCATCATTTAACATCTATTTTCTACGCTATTATATATTATATATCATATATATATATGATATATATATATATATACACACACATATATATATATCATATATATATATATATGATATATATATATATATGATATATATATATATATATATATATATACAAATAACGAAACAAAATTAAATTTTGTTTCGTTTGTAACTCACTTTTGTATGACTGACGCTTAAACAATTAAGTTGAAAATGTACATCCACATATGTATACTGAAATACTAGTATGCATATGAATACACACACGTGTACATATGTAGATGTACCGAGTTTTTCACTGGACACTTTACTGTGAGTGTCCAGCTATTCTGTATGTAAACACACAGACAAACCGGTTTTTAGAGTCATACTGGTTTTCGAGGAAACACCTTTCCTCTATTCTCCAGAAATGTGGATGTACATTTTTAACTTAATTATATATATACACATATCTATATATATATATCATATATATGATATATATATATATATATATATATACACATATCTATATATATATATCATATATATATATATATATATATATATATATATATATATATATATATATATGATATATAATATATATATATATATATATATATATATATATATATATATATATATATATATATGAATACATGTGTGAAGAAGTGCCAGGAAATGCCAGTAGAAGGAAGACGCAGAAGAGGAAGACCACGTAAAACATGGGCGGAGGTGGTGAGAGCTGACCTCAGATCGCTGAAGCTCATGGAAGAGATGACGAGGGACCGTGACGAGTGGAGAGATGCTGTGCTGAATAGGACCCGTCCCACCCTTGCAAGCAGGGAAAAGCGGACATAAAATGATGATGATGATGATACATATATATTTATATATATATATATATATGGAGGCACATGGCTTAGTGGTTAGAGCATTGGCCTTGCAATCGAAAGGTTGTGAGTTCAATTCTCAGACCGGGTGATGTGTTGTTTCCTTGAGCAAGAGACTTTATTCCACATTGCTCCAGTTTACTCAGCTGTAGAAATGAGATGATAGGGACTGGGGTCCCTATCATTCCACTGCAAAGTGGTCGTGGAGGTGCCAGCACTCACTGTAAATGAGGTTGGTGTTAGGAAGGGCATCCAGCTGTAGAAATCAAGCCAGAATCAGTTCCCGTCCCACCCTTGCAAGCAGGGAAAAAGCGGACGTAAAATGAAATGATGATGATGATGATATATATATATATATATATATATCATTATCATCTCTCTCTATGTATAAATCTATATCTATATTATTTATATATTTATCTATGACATCAGAGACTTACCCCTTATGGTACAGCTTGTGTCAAGGGAGGAGAAATGATATAATTTGTTTTTGTTTTTCCGTTTTTTTTTTTTATCGTCTCTTTTGGCTGCTGCCATCTTTCTACACCTCCTCCTCCACCCTTACTCATACCAACCACCCGTCTACCACCCCTCCACCTTTCTCTCTTTTACTCAGAGGATTTATTGATTCTATACCATAAATAATAACAAAAAGAACCAGCCAAAATAAAGAACCAGCCAAAAAAAAACATAGAAACATAGGATATGAGTTTGTGTATGTGTGAATATATATATATATGTGTAAAAAGTAAACAGAAATATATATATATACACATACATATTTATGTGTGTAAACATGTGCGCATGTATACATATATATATATGTGTGTGTGTGTGTATATATATATATGCATTTATGTATGTATATATGTCATGAAAAATGTTAGAAAATTAAGGAATTTTGTACAAATCACATTTTATAGGGATCAAATCTAATAAACTCTAGATCGACACATTCCCTCCTATAAATTCTATAGGGATCAAACTATTAAAGACTGACTGGACCCATTCCTTTATGAGACACCAAACAATACTGATAGGAAATTCCTTAGAGAGAGTCTTCAGTTTATCTCAACCCTTTAGCATTTACATTACTCTATATATACTATTGTATTTCCACAGTAAAGGCTTTATCTCACATAATATCTCACAAAACATTTACATTACTCTATATATACTATTGTATTTTCACAGTAAAGGCTTTACCTCACATAATATCTCACAAAACATTTACATTACTCTCTATATACTATTGTATTTTCACAGTAAAGGCTTTACCTCACATAATATCTCACAAAACATTTACCTTACTCTATATATACTATTGTATTTCCACAGTAAAGGCTTTATATCACATAATATCTCACATAACATTTACATTACTCTATATATACTATTGTATTTCCACAGAAAAGGCTTTATCTCACATAATATCTCACATAACATTTACATTACTCTATATATACTATTGTATTTTCACAGTAAAGGCTTTACCTCACATAATATCTCACAAAACATTTACCTTACTCTATATATACTATTGTATTTCCACAGTAAAGGCTTTATCTCACATAATATCTCACATAACATTTACATTACTCTATATATACTATTGTATTTTCACAGTAAAGGCTTTATATCACATAATATCTCACATAACATTTACATTACTCTATATATCCTATTATATTTTCATGGTAAAGGCTTTCCCTCACATAATATCTCACATAACATTAACATTACTCTATATATACTATTGTATTTTCACAGTAAAGGCTTTACCTCACATAATATCTCACAAAACATTTACCTTTCTCTATATACTATTGTATTTTCACCGTAAAGGCTTTATCTCACATAACATTTACATTACTCTATATATACTATTATATTTTCATGGTAAAGGCTTTACCTCACATAACATTTACCTTATACTATATATACTATTGTATTTTCACAGTAAAGGCTTTATCTCACATAACATTTACCTTACTCTATATATACTATTGTATTTTCACAGTAAAGGCTTTACCTCACATAATATCTCACAAAACATTTACCTTACTCTATATATACTATTGTATTTTCACAGTAAAGGCTTTATCTCACATAACATTTACATTACTCTATATATACTATTATATTTTCATGGTAAAGGCTTTACCTCACATAATTATCTCACATAACATTTACCTTACTCTATATATACTATTGTATTTTCACAGTAAAGGCTTTACCTCACATAATATCTCACAAAACATTTACCTTACTCTATATATACTATTGTATTTTCACAGTAAAGGCTTTATCTCACATAACATTTACATTACTCTATATATACTATTATATTTTCATGGTAAAGGCTTTACCTCACATAACATTTACCTTACTCTATATATACTATTGTATTTTCACAGTAAAGGCTTTACCTCACATAATATCTCACAAAACATTTACCTTACTCTATATATACTATTGTACTTCCACAGTAAAGGCTTTACCTCACATAATATCTCACATAACATTTACATTACTCTATATATACTATTGTATTCCCGCAGTAAAGGCTTTGCCTCACATAATATCTCACATAACATTTACATTACTCTATATATACTATTGTACTTCCACAGTAAAGGCTTTGCCTCACATAATATCTCACATAATATTCACATTACTCTATATACACTATTGTATTTTCATGGTAAAGGCTTTACCTCACATAATATCTCACAAAACATTTACATTACTCTATATATACTATTGTATTTCCACAGTAAAGGCTTTACCTCACATAATATCTCACATAACATTTACATTACTCTATATATACTATTGTACTTCCACAGTAAAGGCTTTACCTCACATAATATCTCACATAACATTTACATTACTCTATATATACTATTGTACTTCCACAGTAAAGGCTTTACCTCACATAATATCTCACATAACATTTACATTACTCTGTATATACTATTGTATTTTCATGGTAAAGGCTTTACCTCACATAATATCTCACATAACATTTACATTACTCTATATATACTATTGTACTTCCACAGTAAAGGCTTTACCTCACATAATATCTCACATAACATTTACATTACTCTGTATATACTATTGTATTTCCACAGTAAAGGCTTTACCTCAC
>OZ024763.1:17828428-17830928 GCA_964016885.1 Eledone cirrhosa | reverse complement strand
CGGGGCTGCCAGACGAACTTAAGGATAGGTTTTACGAGTCCCTAATACACACTACTGCTCTAACAGACGACAAGGACTTCCTAATCATTGCAGGAGATTTTAACGGACACGTAGGTAAACACTGCGACGGCTTCAATAGAGTACATGGAGGCCATGGAGTTGGCACAAGGAATGAGGAAGGATTCAGACTTCTAGAATTCTGCGACGCCAATGACATGTCGATATGTAACACAAACTTTAAAAAACCCGACAACCACCTGATCACCTATAGATCAGGGGAGCACTCTAGTCAGTTAGATTTTATCCTCATCAGAGGACGTGACAGATGGACGGTCGTAAACACAAAAGCCTTCCCTAGTGAGGAATGTACATCCCAACATAGCTTAGTTGTCAGCGACCTCACGGTCAGAACTAGACGGGCCCTGAAACAGAGGCCAACCTGGAGAAGAAAGATCTGGAAGCTGAAAGTCCCCTCAACCAGTAACAGATTTAAAGATATTTTACTCAACGCCTACGACAGTAAAGAAGGACAGATAGAGACATTTAACGTAGAAGAGAACTGGGAGTTCCTAAAAAATAACTTACTAGAGGCGACGGATGAGGTTTGTGGCTGGAGTAAGACCTCAAGCAGGAGGAGAGTGACTTGGTGGTGGAACAATAAGGTAGATGAAGCAGTCAAGGCCAAGAGACAGGCATGGAAAGAATGGAAGAACGGGGGGAGCAGGGTACATTACATAGAGACCAAGAGGGAAGCTAGGCGACAAGTATACTTAGCTAGGAGGGAAGCAGAGGATAGAAAATTCAAGCATGTTTTACAACGTGAGGACCAGAAACAGGAGGTATTCAAGATTGCGAGGCAGTGTGTCAGAGATAGTTGTGATGTCATTGGAGAGAAGTGTATCCGGAATGATAAAGGTGAGCTTGCCCTCACAAGTGCTGAGAAGAAAGATGCATGGAAGAGTCATTATGATAGATTACTAAATGAGGAGAATGCATGGGAAGAAGAGACCCTACCCCACGTAGACCCTATAGAGGGACCAGCAGTACAAGTCAGCGGCAGCGTAGTAAGTAAGGCAATCAGAGATATGAAGATAGGGAAGGCAACCGGTCCATCGGGTATAGCTGCCGAGATGCTGAAGGCATCTGGGTCTGTAGGTCACACTATAACCACACGTATCGTTAACCAGGTAATACTAGAGGGGGCCATACCAAAAGATTGGTGCAGTAGCATCATTGTCAACTGCTACAAAGGTAAAGGCGATGCACTAGATAGAGGAAACTATAGAGGTATAAAGTTGATGGACCAGGTCATGAAAGTAACAGAAAGAGTTATAGCACAGCTGATTAGGGACCGGGTGAATATAGACGAGATGCAATTTGGGTTTGTACCAGGGAAAGGCACCACTGATGCCCTCTTCCTTGTGAGGCAATTACAGGAAAAGTACCTAGCTAAAAGTAAGCCACTCTACTTGGCATTTGTCGACCTTGAGAAAGCCTTTGACAGAGTTCCACGTGCAGTAATCTGGTGGGCTCTTAGAAAACTAGGAGTAGATGAATGGCTTGTGAAAGCGGTACAAGCCATGTATAGGGGAGCAGTCAGCAAAGTTAGGATTGGCAATGAGTATAGCGAGGAATTTAGCGTACAGGTTGGGGTCCACCAGGGCTCTGTTCTTAGCCCTCTCCTGTTCATCATAGTCCTGCAGGCAATAACGGAGGAGTTTAAGACCGGATGCCCATGGGAACTCCTGTATGCTGATGACCTCGCACTCATAGCTGAATCTATGGTAGAACTAGAGAATAAATTCCAAACCTGGAAGCAGGGACTAGAGAGAAAGGGCCTCAAAGTCAACATGACAAAGACTAAGGTCCTTATAAGTAGACGAGAAAACAGAACCCAGATCCCCTCAGGGAAATGGCCTTGCTCAGTATGTAGGAAAGGTGTAGGTAGGAACTCCATTCTCTGCCCCAAATGCAAACAATGGGTACACAAGAGATGTAGCGGGATCTCAGGAAGCTTAATTAAGAATGTAGGATTCACATGCAGCAGCTGTGCTGAAACAGCAAGCAAACAGCCACAGGAAACAAGTACCACCAATCTCTGGGAGGGCCCTGTAGAAACAGTAGACAGCTTCTGCTACCTAGGTGACCGAATTAGCAACGGAGGTGGGTGCTCAGAAAGTACAATAACTAGGGTAAGAACGGGATGGAAGAAGTTTAGGGAACTACTACCACTGCTAGCTGCAAAAGGCTTCTCCCTCAGAATGAAAGGCAGACTGTATGATGCGTGTATCCGAACAGCGATGTTGCATGGTAGTGAGACCTGGGCGCTGAAGGTGGAAGACTTACGTAGATTAGAGAGAAACGAAGCCTGCATGCTCCGATGGATGTGTAACAGTAATATACGTGAACGACAAAGCATAAATGAATTGAGAGAGAGACTGAGCATAAGAGGAATCAAATGCTGCGTGCAGGAGAGGCGGTTACGCTGGTATGGACATGT
>OZ024763.1:17810928-17823428 GCA_964016885.1 Eledone cirrhosa | reverse complement strand
AGCTGTTTTAAAAAAGTGCAGGGCAATAAAACTAGACGGTAGCCATGGCTTAGTGGTTAGAGCATTGGCCTTGCAATCAAAAGGTTGTGAGTTCAAATCTCAGACCGGATGATGTGTTGTTTCCTTGAGCAAGACACTTTATTTCACATTGCTCCAGTTTACTCAGCTGTAGAAATGAGATGATAGGGACTGGGTTCCCTATCATTCCACTGCAAAGTGGTCGTGGAGGTGCCACGGCAAAAAAAGCACCCAGCACTCACTGTAAATGAGGTTGGTGTTAGGAAGGGCATCCAGCTGTAGAAATCAAGCCAGAATCAGTTCCCGTCCCACCCTTGCAAGCAGGGAAAAAGCGGATGTAAAATGAAATGATGATGATGATGATGATATATGCGTGTTTGATGGTAGCTATGATGCTTCCATAGGCGGTATGCCAGTTGAGCACTCTATGTTCTTACAGAGCAGAGTGTGATATAATACAAAATGAAAAATCAGTGATGCATCTGGACTCAATTTATTGTGTGTTACAATTGTTTCGCCGGCAGACAGCTTGATATATATATTAGTTTCAGAAGATCCCGTTAAGGTGGAAAGCAGCGATTCTTAGCTTAAACTTTAATCTGTTATTTTAATA
Organism: Eledone cirrhosa; assembly: GCA_964016885.1. Taxonomy (NCBI): domain Eukaryota; kingdom Metazoa; phylum Mollusca; class Cephalopoda; order Octopoda; family Eledonidae; genus Eledone; species Eledone cirrhosa. The sequence continues at coordinate 17,822,797 of OZ024763.1, read as the reverse complement.
AATATTTGCTCTACGGTTCTTATATATTTGATATATATTTATCCTTATCGAGCCCTCTTTGGATTTTAGTCTTCAAATCTATTATTATTACTATATATATATATATCCTAATTTGTGTGCTTCCTCTCCACATTTTATTATATATACATATATATATGTATATATATATATATATATATATATAATATATTAACCCATTCATGATATGAAAAAAAAAATTTTGAAAACAATTTCAACAAAAACAAAAACAAAAAGATAAAGATAAAAATTAAAATAAAAAGAAAACACTGTAAGAACTTTAGGACTAGGAGTGGGAACGATAATAAAAATATTAAAATATTACTGGAATCTGTTAACTTTCCTGGCTGAAAATTTAAATAATATACAATGGAACAACATACAAAAAATAAATATAAAATCAACTAAAATGAAATGAAATAAAATAAAAAAAAACTAAAAATAAAAAAGCCCCCTCCCCCCCAAAAAGCAGAAGTTCTCAAAGTGGTCGCTACCGCTCCACGAGGGGTAACGAGAAGGTCCTGGGGTGCGCTGGGGGGGGTTGTCGGTAGAGATGATATAATTGTATATTAAATATCAAATGATATGGGTTGGTAGTATTGGTAGAGAGTCAGACGCTTTGCTTTACAGCATAGAGTTATGCCCCTTTATGATCTGAGTTCAAATCCCGCCGAGGTTAGCTTTGCCTTTCATCCTTACGGGGTCGATAAAATAAAGTACCAGTAATGTATTGGGATAATTGCTGGCCTTGTGCCAAAATCAGAAACAATTATATATAAATATAGTATAATAAAAAAATATATATTTATTTATACATATATATATTATAGTTATACATACAAATATTTATTTATACATATATATATATTATAGTTATACATACAAATATTTATTTATACATATATATATTATAGTTATACATACAAATATTTATTTATACATATATATATTATAGTTATACATACAAATATTTATTTATACATATATATATTATAGTTATACATACAAATATTTATTTATACATATATATATTATAGTTATACATACAAATATTTATTTATACATATATATATTATAGTTATACATACAAATATTTATTTATACATATATATATTATAGTTATACATACAAATATTTATTTATACATATATATATTATAGTTATACATACAAATATTTATTTATACATATATATATTATAGTTATACATACAAATATTTATTTATACATATATATATTATAGTTATACATACAAATATTTATTTATACATATATATATTATAGTTATACATACAAATATTTATTTATACATATATATATTATAGTTATACATACAAATATTTATTTATACATATCTATATTATAGTTATACATACAAATATTTATTTATACATATATATATTATAGTTATACATACAAATATTTATTTATACATATATATATTATAGTTATACATACAAATATTTATTTATACATATATATATTATAGTTATACATACAAATATTTATTTATACATAGTATATATTATAGTTATACATACACATATTTATTTATACATATATATATTATAGTTATACATACAAATATTTATTTATACATATATATATTATAGTTATACATACAAATATTTATTTATACATATATATATTATAGTTATACATACAAATATTTATTTATACATATATATATTATAGTTATACATACAAATATTTATTTATACATATATATATTATAGTTATACATACAAATATTTATTTATACATATATATATTATAGTTATACATACAAATATTTATTTATACATATATATATATTATAGTTATACATACAAATATTTATTTATACATATATATATTATAGTTATACATACAAATATTTATTTATACATATATATATTATAGTTATACATACAAATATTTATTTATACATATATATATATTATAGTTATACATACAAATATTTATTTATACATATATATATTATAGTTATACATACAAATATTTATTTACACATATATATATTATAGTTATACATACAAATATTTATTTATACATATATATATTATAGTTATACATACAAATATTTATTTATACATATATATATTATAGTTATACATACAAATATTTATTTATACATATATATATATTATAGTTATACATACAAATATTTATTTATACATGGTATAAATTATTTATTATATATCAATTAACAATTTTATTTATTATATATTATACACAATTTGTGTGAAGGCAGGTCTCTCTGGAAATAGGGGTGGAGGAACTTGAGGGTATTACATGGCCGTGAGGGGGGAGGGGAGCGGTGGCCCCCAAAAGTTTGAGAACCTCTGAGTTAGGGGAACTAGTGTGGGTGTCCCTTTGCAATTCTAAATCCAGGGAGGGGTGGGGGAAGTGGTGATCATTGAAACAATAAGAAATGATAAAACCCTCATGAATTATCATAGCACTGAAAAATATTTAAAATTTGAAAATACGAGAGTCCCAAATGCAGAAAATAAGTGCAATAAGTGTTGATCACTATAAATAATAGTTGAGAAAAATTAGGTAAACGACTCTTAATCCTTTCATGACTGTATTTCTGATGAAATACACTCCGTTTCAATTAATTAATGAAGAATTTTGAAGGATTTACTAAAATTATTTTATCTTCAACATGCTGTCGGCAACATAGGGCACCATAAGAGTAATCTCCTCTTAATAGATAATGCAGTGTCAAGGGAAACAACTCCTAAAAAATTACTAATGCGCTAAAGGTTAAAGTAAGGTTCTTATATGAAATTATGTTGCAAGATTTTAATTTAAATTAAAAACTTTTAAAATGGGTGATTTTATTTCATAGAACCAGAACTGGTTTTGGCTGGGTTGGTGACAAATGGGTTAACCCTTTAGCATTTCCATTACTCTATATACACTAATGTATTTTCATGGGCTTTATCTCATATAATATCGAATCTATGAGATTTTAATATTATTTATTTTGAGAACAATACCTTAATGTCAGTATGAGTGGCTAGTTACGGGAAGTTTGAACAGAAAGTAGGGGGAGAATTCTTGGCCACTTATGGTCATTTTAAATACTAAAGTGTTAAAGATGGAAAACAAAAGGTCTGAAGTGCCTACATCCACCATTTTCCGTCTCTAAGGGAACTTTACCAAATTTTTAAGACTATTATTAATAAGTGATCAACTATTTTTTCAATATGAAATCAGTTGAAGTTTGCTGTTGAAGATGTTTTTCCCCCCTAAAAAAATATTTCGAATTTTAAGAAAACAATGCAATAACACACGCATGGTTAGAATGTCTCAGGAAAGCATCACTGGACAGATTTTACTGGGCAAAGCCAACCGACAGGAGACCCAGGGCTGGACTCCGAGCTAAGATGGTTGGATAACATCCATGAGCTTGGCTGGTCACGCTTGGGAACCCCACCAGATCAATTGGAGACGGGTGATTCTTCTGACAGGACCCGCTGGAAGGAGTGTTTGTGGACTCTGCCCCCCCCCCCCCCCACACACACACAGTCCTCTCAGGAATAAGCGGGAAAAGAAGAAGATGATGATGAAGGAGAAGAATGTGGAGAAGGAAAAGAAGAAGAATGTGACAAAGAAGGACGAGGAGAAGAAGGAAAAGGAGGAGGAGGAGAATGGTTTTAAAATGTGTGAAGGGGAGAAGCAACATAATAAAAAAAAAAAAACAAGATTTCTAGATAACTACGGTTTATTTTACTAAAAGATGCATTTGTTAGTAATAGTTAAGTAAAGTAAAGTAAAGTAAAGTTAAGTTAGTGTAGTTTTGAATGTTATAAGACTAAAAGAAAAGCATTTGAATTAAATATTCCCATCTTAAACAGCGTGAAAAGACGGAGGAGAAACTAAGGTGAATAACAACTGATCCAGCAAGCCTTACCTGGACCCGGAGTTTGGTGGCTGTCGTCATACTGGATGGACGTCATTGGTTGAGACCCTACTTCACTTAGACAAGGAGACGACAGCCCAGTTTGGCTGAAGAAGCTATTTAAAGAAGATGCTAAGTCAGCAAACTGTTCAGGACTTAAAGACCAGTTATTCATATCAGCTAGACGGATGTTTTCAACAAGACCTGTAAAAAGAAAGAAGCAAGCAAGACTGGATGGCTGCAGATAATTCTACTAATTTATTTGGTGGTTTATGTTCGCTTTGTTAATGCTGATCAAATCTATATTTAAATTTGAGCGACTTCCGTCCGTCCGTCACGCAGTGTGTGTGTATGTGTGTGTTTGTGTGTGTAAAATGAAGGAAGGGGATGGAGAAAAAACTATAGCAAAACATCTGTCCTTCACGCAGTGTGTGTATAAATATATGTGTGTGAAAAACAAAGGAAGGGGCTGCTGAAAAAAACTATCGTAAAACATCTGTCCGTCAAGCAATGTGTGTTTGCGTGTGTGTGTGTGTGTATGTGTGTGTGTGTGTGTGAATGTATGTCTGTGTAAAAGGAAGGAAGGAGATGGTGAAAAAACTATAGCAAAACATTGGCTGGCGTTCCATTTGCTACGCTGTGTGTGAATGTATGTGTGTGATTGTGTAAATGTGGGTGTGTTTGTGTGAATGTATATGTGTTTGTATGTATTTGTGTGAATGTATGTGTGTGTTTGTATAAATGTATGTGCATGTGTTTGTGTAAATGTGTATGTGTTTGTGTAAATGTATGTGTGTGTGTATTTGTGTGAATGTATGTGTGTGTGTTTGTGTAAATGTATGTGTGTGTGTATTTGTGTGAATGTATGTGTGTGTATTTGTGTAAATGTATGTGTGTGTGTATTTGTGTAAATGTATGTGTGTGTTTGTGTATTTTTGTAAGAGTGTCTGTGTTTGCACGTTTATATTTATACACTCATACATGTAAATGTATACGCACACACACACACATATATATACAAACACGCCCTTGTGTAGATAAAATCCTAGTTTATTAAAAGTAAAAAAAGGAAATAGTTGTAATTTGTCAGCATTTATTTTAATGTTGTTTTTAGCAGGGCGCTTACTTATTTATTTATTATTTAACCCTTTAGCATTCACATTACTCTATATATACTATTATATTTTCATGGTAAAGGCTTTACCTGACATAATATCTCACATAACATTTACATTACTCTATATATACTATTGTATTTTTATCGTAAAGGATTTACCTCACATAATATCAAATCTATGAGATTTTGATATTTATTTTGAGAACAATACCTTAACATCAGTATGAGTGACCAGTTGCAACTGGTTTGAACAGAAAGAGGTGAGAGAAATCTGGCCGGATATAGCCGGTTTAAATGCTAAAGGGCTTATTTTTATTTTATGTTAACGTTTTTTTTTTAAGCAATGCAGTTGTTTTTGATAAGACCCTCAAGAAGGTGGGGTTGACGACTAGGTCCCCTCCCCCGACCAGCTCAGTAATAATTGGAAGAAGAAGAGAAGGTGAAGGTGAAGAAGAAGACAGGAGGAGAAAGAGGATGAAGAAGAAGAAACCCCAGGACAATATTGTCTCTTGGTCTCAGTACAGGACATTTACTGTATATACTCGAATATAAGCCAGCACACACAAAAGGGGTTTGCTTATAGTCGAGGTCAATATTTTACAGATATTCTATGTATGTAAATAAGGTGCTAAAACATCAAGAATGATTATTTTACAATGAAACATTGTTTTTCTACATTTACTACATCGTCATGAGTGTTATTTATGTTTTGCCTTGTGAATATTTCCAACAAATGTTTATAATTTGAACTTTTTAATACATAAATATCCCCTACATATACATACACATGCACACAATCACCGACTGTTTTTCTCTGTGACTTAACCATACTTTTTCTTTCAATCTTACTTCTGTCTTGTATTTTATTTCTCTTGTTCTCGTCCTCTCTTTCACTCACTCTGCCTCTCCTCTCTCTCGTCCTCTCTTTCACTCACTCTGCCTCTCCTCTCTCCTCTTCTACTCTGAATCATTATACAATGTTTTCTAAGTCAATCTCTTTTTTTTTCAACTAATCCCTATTCATTATGCCCCCTCGCATCTCCCTTGCACACAGTTTGAATCTCCCCTGAGTAGCAGGGAATATATATATATAGAAAGTAAAGAAACTTGTTGAAGCTTTATAAAATGCATGAAATGGTAAAGAAATCATTACATAATGGAGTTGTGAAAAAAACACCCCCAAAACTATACTCTAAAATGGTTTCTCAAGCCTTTTTAGTTCAGCAGCTTTTGGGGGAGCCCCAAAGTCTAATACTGTTATATGGTTATAATATAAATATACTCCTCTACATTTTTTTCATGGAAACCCAGACACTCCTTTGTGGAACCCAAATTTGGGAACTACTGCTTTAAACAACACTTAAAACATTTTACATATCAAAATATTAAAACTTCATAAATATGAGGGTTGGCTGAAAAGTTCATAGAGCTGTGAAATCTTGCAGGCATTAATTTTCAACTCTTCTTATTAATAACTATATTATCTCTTTCCAGGGACTATGCTGAAAAATAAACCTCATTTGGTCATTCCATGAGAGTATCTTGGTCAGCCTATGAAGGAGTGATGCTAGAGCTGTTGAATCTTGGTCAGCCTATGAAGGAGTGATGCTAGAGCTGTTGAATCTTGGTCAGCCTATGAAGGAGTGATGCTAGAGCTGTTGAATCTTGGTCAGCCTATGAAGGAGTGATGCTAGAGCTGTTGAATCTTGGTCAGCCTATGAAGGAGTGATGCTAGAGCTGTTGAATCTTGGTCAGCCTATGAAGGAGTGATGCTAGAGCTGTTGAATCTTGGTCAGCCTATGAAGGAGTGATGCTAGAGCTGTTGAATCTTGGTCAGCCTATGAAGGAGTGATGCTAGAGCTGTTGAATCTTGGTCAGCCTATGAAGGAGTGATGCTAGAGCTGTTGAATCTTGGTCAGTCTATGAAGGAGTGATGCTAGAGCTGTGAAATCTTGGTCAGCTTATGAAGGAGTGATGCTAGAGCTGTTGAATCTTGGTCAGCCTATGAAGGAGTGATGCTAGAGCTGTTGAATCTTGGTCAGCCTATGAAGGAGTGATGCTAGAGCTGTGAAATCTTGGCCAGCCTATGAAGGAGTGATGCTAGAGCTGTTGAATCTTGGACAGCCTATGAAGGAGTGATGCTAGAGCTGTTGAATCTTGGCCAGCCTATGAAGGAGTGATGCTAGAGCTGTTGAATCTTGGACAGCCTATGAAGGAGTGATGCTAGAGCTGTTGAATCTTGGCCAGCCTATGAAGGAATGATGCTAGAGCTGTTGAATCTTGGTCAGCCTATGAAGGAGTGATGCTAGAGCTGTTGAATCTTGGCCAGCCTATGAAGGAATGATGCTAGAGCTGTTGAATCTTGGCCAGCCTATGAAGGAATGATGCTAGAGCTGTTGAATCTTGGTCAGCCTATGAAGGAGTGATGCTAGAGCTGTTGAATCTTGGTCAGCCTACGAAGGAGTGATGGCAGAGCTGTGAAATCTTGCAGGCATTAATTTCAACTCTTCTAATTAATAACTGGATTGTTTATTTCCAGGGACTATGTTGAAAAATAAACCTCATTTGGTCATTCCATGAGAGTATCTTGGTCAGACTATGAACTTTGCAGTCGATCCTCATAGATTCTCCAATTATGACAATGAGAAGCCTCTAGACTCGTGGCAGACTTTAGACTTTACAGCATGCAGGGATACAGTGAGCTTATTTAAAAAACAAAACAGGATAAACACAGCAAAATTCATCATCATCATTACCATAACCTTAATGTCCACTTCCCTTGCTAGCAAGGGTTGGACAGGTCTATAGAGTTCATGTCAGTACTGAAGCGAAGCTACTGATCTCCCAGACAGATCAGGGATGTGAGTCTTGCTTATGTAGTACCACATTCCACTGAGTGCATGAGAGAGGTTGTCATGTCTTTGACACAACTGAGGGGCCCTTCCTAACCCTTTGTTTGGCAAAATTTTCTGTGGCTGGATGCCCTTCTTATCACCATATATATCATCATCATCATCATCATCATCGATTAACGTCCATCTTCCACGCTAGCATGGGTTAGACGGGTCCTATTTTGAGGCAAGTTGTGTTGGGTGATCGTGTCTCACTCAAATAGGGGTGTTTCTGACTGGTTTTCTACAGCTGTATGCCCTTCCTAATGGCAACCACATTGACAGAGTGGGCTGGGTACTTTTAACACTGTCCTTTACACATCCACTTTACTGGGGGGGGGGAGAGTTGGGGGGTGTTGGGGGTGGAGGATACTGTACATATGCTTCAGCTTGTGCTAAGTTGGGTCTTCTGTGTTACCGTATATCGCCAGAGATCCTGGTCGTGTGTCATCTCTCTATATATATATAATGTAATCATCCCCCTTGTCTTTGTTTCCCTGTTAACATGGGTTGGATGGGTCTATATTGACCAAGTCAATATAGAAGCAGAGCCACTTATCTCTTAGACAGGCCAGGGATCTGTATCTCACTTATATACAGTCTCACGTTCCACTGAGTTCACAGGAGAGGCCATGTCTTTCACAAATATATCCAGATGATTCCAGTTTAACCCTCAGCACGCTGTTGGCAACAATAGAGTAATTTCCCCTTAATACATTAACCCTTTACCATTTACATTACTCTATATATACTATTGTATTTTCATGGTAAACACTTTATCTCACATAATATTGAATCTATGAGATTTTGATGATATCTATTTTGAGAATAATAATACCTTAACAGAAGTATGAGTAGCCACTTACAGCCGGTTTGAACAGAAAGAGGTGAGAGAATTCTGGCCGGATACAGCTGGTTTTAATGCTAAAGGGTTAAACAGTGTCAAGATGATTCCAGTTTAACCTTCAACACGCTGTTGGTGACAATAGAGTAATTTCCCCTTTAATACATTAATCCTTTACCATTTACATTACTCTATATATATACTATTGTATTTTCATGGTAAACACTTTATCTCACATAATTATCTTACATAATATCAATCTATGAGATTTCGATGATATCTATTTTGAGAATAATAATACCTTAACAGAAGTATGAGTAGCCATTTACAGCCGGTTTGAACAGAAAGAGGTGAGAGAATTCTGGCCGGATACAGCTGGTTTGAATGCTAAAGCTTTAAACAGTGTCAAGGGAAGTAATTCATAAAACAAACCCAGTATGCTGAAGGGTCAAGAGAAAGGTCTCACATCATCACAGTTATCACAGCCTGGTTACTTTCAGGCGATCATACAGTGTATGTATTCTAAAACCCAGGATACACATGGCATATGTCTTATTTCCTGAAAATTTTAAATGCTATTGTCATAGTTTATTAATAAGGAAAAAAGGTAATTTACGAATGCAAACAAAATATATTTTAAACGCTTGAAATTCAGATAATATATACATATATATATATATATGTATATATATATATATGTATTATATGTGTGTATATATATATATATATATATATATATATATATATATATATATATATATATATACATATATATATATGTATTATATGTGTTTATATATATATATATATATATATATATATATGTATTATATGTGTTTATATATATGTATTATATGTGTGTGTGTATATATATATGTATTATATGTGTGTGTGTATATATATATATATGTATTATATGTGTGTATATATATATATATGTATTATATGTGTGTATATATATGTATTATATGTGTGTATATATATGTGTATATATATATATATATATATATATATATATATATATATATATAATAAATATATATATATACCTATATATATACCTATATATATATAATATATATATATATATACCTATATATATATATATATATATATATATATATATATATATTATATATATATATATATATACCTATATATATATATATATATATATACACAGAAAAGTTAATACAACCAGAAATCCCCACATTATCACCATCACCATCATCATCATCATTTCATCATTTAACATTAATTTTCTTCTTCCTCCACATCACCACCATCATCCCCACCACCGTCACTGCCACCACCACCACCACTATCATCACCACCACCACCGCCACCACTACTGGCACCACCACCACTATCATCATCCCCACCACCGCCACCACCACCACTATCATCATCCCCACCACCGCTATCATCACCACTATCATCATCCCCACCACCACCACCACTATCATCATCCCCACCACCGGCACCACCACCGCTATCATCACCACTATCATCATCCCCACCACCACCACTATCATCACCACCTCCACCGCCACCACCACCACCAACGCCACCACCACTATCATCACCACCACCACCGCCACCACCACCACTATCATCATCTCCACCACCACCACCACCACTATCATCACCACCACCACCACCACCACTATCATCCTCACTATTACCACCACCACCACCACCACCACCACCACTGTCATCCCCACTATCATCACCGTTATCATTAAACATCCATTTTCACTGCTAGTAAACACTAATTTAATTTAAGAAAGAACATTTTAAAATTTAATTTTTTCCCCTCTCTCTCTCTCTCTCTCTCATTTTTGTTTTGTTTCTCTTTCCTTTTCTATTTTAACAGATTATAAACTCTCTGATATTCAAAACATAAAAATCCCAAACAGCCCTTTTTTTCTTCTTCCTTTTAAAAATAACACACACAAAAAAAAAATAGAATATAATAAAAAAAAACAAAAGTAAGGAAAGGGTTTTTAAAAATCCATGTTCAAATGAATAAATTCTAAAAAAATCAACTCAAAATTAAAAGGAGCTAAAATAAAAAATTAAAAAAAAACATCTTAGTTTTCCATAAACATCCATTTAGATATATTTTTTTTGTTGCTTCTTCTTCCTGTGTTTATCATTCATGATGAAAGGAACACACACAATATTGGCTGTGAGAATTTCAACGATGGATTACAACTTAAATCTTTCATCACAGTATAGAGTGGCATAACCTAGTGGTAAGGGCATTGGACTTAAGGTTATAATGTGGTGGGTTTGATTCCTGCACAAAACACTCAATTCTTGAGCAAAACACTTCATTTTACATTGCTCCAATGGTAAGGGTGCTGGACTTAAAGATATAATGTCATAGGTTCAATTTCTGGATTGGGTTGTGTTGTGTTCTTGAGCAACACACTTCATTTCACAGTGCCCCAATGGTAAGGGTGTTGGACTTATGATAATAATGTCACAGGTTTGATTCCTGAATTGGGTTGTGTTGTGTTCTTGAGCAACACACTTCATTTCACAGTGCCCCAATGGTAAGGGTGTTGGACTTATGATAATAATGTCACAGGTTTGATTCCTGAATTGGGTTGTGTTGTGTTCTTGAGCAACACACTTCATTTCATGGTGCTCCAGCATACGTCACTTAACCAGATAACTTGTTCATTAGAATATTTCTGTGGAGCCACATGGCTCAGTGGTAAGGGTGTTGGACTTACGATTATAATGTTGTGGGTTCAATTCCTGGACTGGGTTGTGTGTTGTGTTCTTGAGCAAAACACTTCATTTCATGGTGCTCCAGTATACTCAGATGAAAATGAGTGCCAGCAATAGCTGGGGTCTTTAACCCTGTGATGGACTGGCCTCCTGTCCAGGGGGAGTCTTGTACTTTCAGTTGGTTCACGCCATGACCTGATGAGCCTCAGGTCTTGAGATAAGCTTTAACTCTGTGATGGACTGGCCTCCTATCCAGGGGGAGTGTTTTTACTCTCAGTCTCAGTCACTTCACACCACTTCACACCGGGATAAGCACTGGTGTGGTGAGACAAAACTTAGACTTAC
>OZ024763.1:17803428-17805928 GCA_964016885.1 Eledone cirrhosa | reverse complement strand
AGTCCTCAGCCCACTCTTGTTCATTATAGTCCTCCAAGCCATAACAGAGGAGTTTAAGACTGGCTGTCCATGGGAACTTCTCTATGCTGACGATCTGGTTCTTATAGCAGAATCAATAGAGGAGCGAGAAAATAAATTCCGGCTATGGAAACAGCAGTTGGAAGCAAGAGGACTGAGAGTGAATCTAGCTAAGACAAAAGTGTTGATGAGTAGAAAAGAGGACAAAACCCTGATTCTGTCAGGGAAATGGCCATGTTCGATATGCAGAAAAGGAACTGGCATAAATTCTATAAAATGCACACAATGCAGATCCTGGGTACACAAGAGATGTAGCGGGATAGCAGGCAAACTAACAGGTAGGGAGAAATATGTATGCAGTAGATGTACAAGGAAATTAGACAGTAGAAGTCGAACTGATAGACACATTTTTCAAATGCAGGAGGGCGCTATAGAAGTGGTGGATAGCTTCCGGTACCTAGGAGATCAGATTAGCATGGGAGGAGGGTGTTCCGAGGCCATAGTATCTAGAATAAGGACGGGTTGGAAGAAGTTTAGGGAGCTGCTTCCTCTGTTGACGAAGAAGGGTTTCTCCCTGCGTACGAAAGGCCGGTTGTATGATGCCTGTGTGAGGAGCGCGATGCTGCATGGTAGTGAGACATGGGCAGCAACTGCAGAGGATATGCGACGGCTGGAGAGAAATGAGGCAAGCATGCTCCGTTGGATGTGCAGTGTAAATGTGCGTGAACGACCCAGCATAAATGTGTTGAGAGAGAAACTGTGTCTGAGAGGGATAGAATGTAGTGTACGGGAGAGGAGACTGCGGTGGTATGGACGTGTGATGCGCATGGAGGATGACCGATGGGTGAAGAAGTGCCAGGAATTGCCAGTTGAAGGAAGACGTGGTAGAGGTAGACCACGAAAAACATGGGCGGAGGTGGTGAGAACAGACCTCAGATCATTGAAGCTCATGGTGGAGATGACGAGGGACTGTGACGAGTGGAGAGATGCTGTGCTGAATAAGACCCGTCCCACCCTTGCAAGCAGGGAAGAGCGGACGTAAAATGATGATGATGATGATGAATATACTTCGTTTTTGCATTTGTTTTGCAAGATATCTTATCTGAAAACGTGTGTTGAAACAGATATTGTTATACTTTGGGAGGGTCATGTTGCCAATAAAAACACACACACACACATGTTGGTTTTCACTTCAATTTATTAGAAATTTCTGGTTGGTTGGTTGGTTCGATAACCGGATGGTTGTTTATATATTGTGAAAACTCTTTCGTCACACATTCTGTGACCTCCTCAGTGACTGGGTTTTTATTTTGTAGGACAGAACAAAAGAGAGACAATAAAAACCCGGCCACTGAGGAGGTCACAGAACGTGTGATGAAAGATCTTTGACAATATATAAACAACCATATATAGCTGTAGAAAACCTGCCAAACTAAGGGCCGGGAAGACCGTTTGGCTATGCCGAGGACATGACATCCTCCCTAGTGTTGGTGCCATGATAACATAGAGACAGTCTGTGATGTCATGTCATGTCCAACTCTTGCTAGCAGGGGGACTAAATAGACTTTAAATTACGACGATGATGATGATGATGTGATGATGAAGACGCCATTGACGATAAGGGGACAGTAATGATGACCTTGATGATGATGATGACAACGATGATGATAATGATGATGATGATGATGGTGATGATAACGATGATGATGATGGTGATAATGATGATGATGATGATGATGATGGTGATGATGATGATGGTGATGATGGTGTTGACGATGATGATGATGGTGATGATAACGATGATGATGATGATGGTGATGATGATGGTGATGATGGTGATGACGATGATGATGATGATGGTGGTGATGATAATGATGATGGTGACGATGATGGTGGTGATGATTGACATAAATGCAGTCTATTTATCTGGGTAGGCAGGTGGGTGGAGATGTGGTGGAGGGGGGAGAGAGGAAAGGTGGATGGGGAGGGCAGATGGGGGATACAGGAAGGTTTTTGTTGAAAGACAGAATGGAAATAAACAACAAAACAAACAAACACCACTACCACAACACTCCCACCACCCTCATCACCGCCAACAACTACAACAACAACACTACCATCACCATCAACAACACCATCACTACCCCCCCCCCCCCCCCCCAAAAAAAAAACAACACACCATTAACATCATCCCCATCATTAGCCCACCACCACCACCATCATTACCAACAGCACTACCCCGGCCCCCACCACTATACCATCATCATCATCATCCCCCCCCCCCCACCATCATCACCACCATCATCCCCTTCACCAACCTGCCACCACCAACACTAATTAGAAAATAATAGAAATGACAGGTAAAATAATGAAGGAAATAAAAAGACGCAGAAATGGAGAGAGGGTCGGGGGGGGGGGGGTAGAAAGAGGTAGGGAGAGAGAGAGAGGATAGAGAGAGAGAGGGGGAGATAGAGAGAAAAAG
>OZ024763.1:17788428-17790928 GCA_964016885.1 Eledone cirrhosa | reverse complement strand
TTCTTAGTGTAGACTGGAGAGAAATGAAGCAACCATGCTTCATTGGATAAGCAATGTAAATGTGAGTCAAAGGCAGAACCTGGATGAACTGAGGGAGAAACTGGTTTTAAGAGGAATTGGCGGTGGTGTGCAGGAGAGGAGACTGTGAAGGTATGGACATGCGATGTGCATGGATGATGATTGACAGGTGTGAAGAAGTACCAGGAAATTCCAGTAGAAGGAAGCTGCAGTGGAGGAATACCTGGACAGAGATGGTGAGAGCTGACCTCAAATCACTGATTTCCACACTGTAAAGTGGACGTGGAGGCGCCATGGAAAAAAAGCACCCAGCACACACTGTAAAGTGGACATGGAGGTGCCACAGCAAAAAAGCACCCAGCCCACACTGTAAAGTGGACATGGAGGTGCCACAGCAAAAAAGCACCCAGCCCATACTATAAAGTGGACATGGAGGTGCCACAGCAAAAAAGCACCCAGCCCACACTGTAAAGTGGACGTGTAGGTACCACGGCAAAAAAGCACCCAGCACTCACTGTAAAGTGGACGTGTAGGTGCCACGTCAAAAAAGCACCCAGCACTCACTGTAAATGAGGTTGGTGTTAGGAAGGGCATCCAGCTGTAGAAATCAAGCCAGAATCAGTTCCCATATGAGCAAGACAAGGTCAGCCGACCGGATACTGCCCACAACAGGACAACCCGTCTAACCCATGCTAGCTTGGAAGAACGGACGTAAAACGGTGATGATGATGATGATATATATATATATGTATATATGTAATCTAATATAAAAAAAATATATATATATGTGTGTGTATATATGTATATTTATATTACATGTATATATATATTATATATATATATACATGTAATATAAATATATAAATATATATATATATATAGGAAAAAGTATGATCCTGACGGCAGAGCTCAAGCCGTTTCGACGGCTAGTCCTGGGCCAGAAATAGCCGTCGAAATGGCTTGAGCGCTGCCGTCGGGGCCATAATTTTTCATATTTCCCACTCTACTACCCTAAGTATTGAGTACTCTGGTGCGTTATGGTCCATCTGGTTCCTTACCACAATTCCTTTGTTATATATATATATGTATATATATATATATCTATCTATATATATATATATATATCATCATCATCATCATCATCTCATTTTACGTCCACTTTTCCCTGCTTGCAAGGGTGGGACGGGAACTGATTCTGGCTTGATTTCTACAGCTGGATGCCCTTCCTAACACCAACCTCATTTACAGTGAGTGCAGGGTGCTTTTTTGCCGTGGCACCTCCACGACCACTTTGCAGTGGAATGATAGGGACCCCAGTCCCTATCATCTCATTTCTACAGCTGAGTAAACTGGAGCAATGTGAAATAAAGTGTCTTGCTCAAGGAAACAACACATCACCCGGTCTGAGAATTGAACTCACAACCTTTCGATTGCAAGGCCAATGCTCTAACCACTAAGCCATGTGCCTCCATATATATATATAGAATCATTTAATGAGCTAAAACCTTGGATGATAGAAGCATCAATTATATTTATGAAAATTGAAAACTCCACTAATTTGTAGGGAAACCGAGAGAAGCTTTGTTGCTCAGTTGTTCCAAACTTGAAAAGAATTCAACATTTTCTCTTCAAACGAACCATCTTTCTAACATGTCAGCCAACAATTAGTAATCTACGCAATAGTAGTAGTAGTAGTAGTAGTAGTAGTAGTAGTAGTAGTAGTAATAGTAGTAGTAATAGTAGTAGTTAGTAGTGGTGGTTGTTGTAGTGGTGGTAGTAATAGCGGCAGTAGTGGTAGTGGTAGTGGTGGTAGTAGTGGTGGTAGTAGTAGTGGTTGTAGCGGTCGTAGTAGTGGTGGTGGTGGTGGTGGTAGTAGTTGTGGTGGTGGTAGTGGTGGTGGTGATGGTGGTAGTGGTGGTGGTGGTGGCGATGGTGGTTGTAGTTGAGGTGGTGGTGGTAGTAGTTGTGGTGGTGGTGGTGGTGATGGTGGTAGTAGTGGTGGTGATGGTGGTGGTAGTAGTGGTGGTAGTAGTTGTGGTGGTAGTGGTGGTGGTGGTAGAAGTTGTGGTGGTGTTAGTTGTAGTGGTGATGGTAGTGGTAGTAGTGGTGGTGATGGTGGTGGTGGTGTTAGTTGTAGTGGTGATGGTAGTGGTAGTAGTGGTGGTGATGGTGGTGGTGGTGGTGTTGGTGGTAATAGTAGTGGTGGTAGCAGTAGTAGTAGTAGTGGTGGTGGTTGTAGTGGTGGTGGCAGTAGTAGTAGTAGTGGTGGTTGTAGTGGTGGTAGTAGTGGTGGTGGTGGTGGTAGTAGTAGTAGTGGTGG
The DNA here is from genome assembly GCA_964016885.1 of Eledone cirrhosa. NCBI lineage: Eukaryota > Metazoa > Mollusca > Cephalopoda > Octopoda > Eledonidae > Eledone > Eledone cirrhosa. The sequence goes on along the minus strand of OZ024763.1, from coordinate 17,788,590 downwards.
TAGTAGTAGTAGTAGTAGTAGTAGTAGTGGTGGTGCTGGTAGTAGTAGTAGTAGTGGTGATGGTAGTAGTGGTGGTGGTAGTAGTATTAGTGGTGGTAGTGGTGGTGGTAGTAGTAGTAGTAGTGGTTGTAGTAGTATTAGTGGTGGTGGTGGTAGTATTAG
>OZ024763.1:17773428-17778428 GCA_964016885.1 Eledone cirrhosa | reverse complement strand
TTATTCAGTGGTAATGGCTAACGCACACTGCACAACCCTATCTTATGACTTGGGCAACCCTGCTGAAGATATGTAATAGCCCAATTACGTAAATATCCATTGATATTGCGTTATTTTCTGAACATTGCGGATGTAATATCTGCATTTGTGAAGTTATATTACACAGAAACGATATTGTCCAGGAGTTGAGATATCTATTTGTATCTCTACCAAAACACAGCCACCGTATCTGCTATTAACTAAATGTGAGCACTCTGAACAGCAGCAGATTGCAGCTGCATTACTGCAATTCGACAGATTCATTGAGTGAACTAGACGCTGGCTGGAGAACACTGAATTAATACCAGCAACCTTCCTTGCTTCTATAATATATTTATATATACAGGTGTTCCCCCAAAATGTATACACACTTTGATTACCTGTACAGGCAATATTTATTAGAATGCAACACAGCCTTTCTCAAAAATAAAATGATCTACAGACATAATTCAATTATGTAAACACCCAAAAATGTTTACATAATTTAAATAATACATATAAAACAATTTATTTTAATGCATTTTTTTGCTGTTCAAGTGTGTATACATTTTTTGGGACACACACACTATATACAAGGGTTGGCTGACAAGTTCATAGGCTGACCAAGATACTCTCATGGAATGACTGAATGTGGTTTATTTTTTAACATAGTCCCTGGAAAGAAACAATGCCGTTATTAATAAGAGGAGTTGAAAATTAATGCATGCAAGATTTCACAGCTCTAGCATCACTCCTTCAGAGTCAGCCTATGAACTTCTCAGCGCACCTTGTGTGTGTGTATATATATATATATATATATATATATATATATATATGATGATGATTATATATATATATATGTATAAACAGACATTGTGTGTAAAGTATAAATATAAACGTGCAAACACACATACATTCACACAAACACACAAACACACATACACTCACCCAAACACACACATACACTCACCCAAACACAAACACACACATACACTCACCGAAACACACAAACACACACATACATTCGCCCAAACACACAAGCACACACATACATTCGTCCAAACACACACATACATTTGCCCAAACACACAAACACACACATACACTCGCTCAAACACGCAAACACACACATACACTCGCCCAAACACGCAAACACACACATACACTCGCCCAAACACCCAAACACACACATGCACTCACCCAAACACACACATGCACTCACCCAAACACACAAACACACACACATACACTCACCAAAACACACAAACACACACATACATTCACCCAAACACACAAACACACACATACATTCACCCAAACACACAAACACACACACACATTCACCCAAACACACAAACACACACATACATTCACCCAAACACACAAACACACACATACATTCACCCAAACACACAAACACACACATACATTCACCCAAACACACAAACACACACATACATTCGCCCAAACACACAAGCACACACATACATTCGTCCAAACACTCACATACATTCGCCCAAACCCACAAACACACTCCCCCAAACACACAAACACACATACACTTGCCCAAACACACAAACACACACATACATACACTCACCCAAACACACATGCACTCACCCAAACACACAAACACACACATACACTCACCCAAACACACACATACACTCACCCAAACACACAAACACACACATACATTCACCCAAACACACAAACACACATACACTCACCCAAACACACACATACACTCACCCAAACACACAAACACACACATACATTCACCCAAACACACAAACACACATACACACACATACATTCACCCAAACACACAAACACACACATACATTCACCCAAACACACAAACACTCACCCAAACACACAAACACACACATACACTCACCCAAACACACAAATACACTCACCCAAACTCACAAACACACACATACACTCACCCAAACACACAAACACACACATACATTCACCCAAACACACAAACACACACATTCATTCACCCAAACACACACATACACTCACACAAAGCATAGCAAATTGAAAGCAAGCCATTGTTTTGCTATAGTTTTCTCACCATCCCCTTCCTTCCCTTTACACACACATACATTAACACAAACGCACACATATTGTGTGACGGACAGACAGATGAAAGTTGCTCAAATTTATATATAAATTTGAATATCCTACATGTTCTGTAGGAGAACCAGCATGGCATTGGCAAAAAAAGCCAGGCAATTAAAGGATAAAGAAGTTCTATTATTTGGAAGGCACTTGGAAGGTACAGACCTAATACCAACGGTACTAAAAGAAATTGAGTTTGCCTCAGTGAAAAATTTAGGATATTACAAGTTTGTCATCTCCAAACAATAAATATATGAACTCTAACAGTGAAATTTTTAGAGGATGTCCAAATATCAAAGGCCAACTCCTCACTAAGTGGAAATACTCAATGAATTCGACTGATCTTTGATCACCTTGTTATTGATTTCTATACTTTCTTAACTTTTCTTTTTCCACATTTACATAATACAGTACACCTTCTATACTACTTAACTCCAAAACTTAAATATAAATAAACATCGTACTTTTTGCATACACACATACAAAATATATATATGTACTTTCACACACACATAAATATATAGATACACACACATATATATATATAAATATATACACACACATATATATAAATATACACACACACACACATATATATAATAGGGGTCACCAGATAAGATCTAATGTTTCAATAGCAGACACAGCCATTGAAATATTAGCTCTCGCCTGATGACCCTGTGAGAAACAGGTGAAACTCCAGAGTAACAGTTCTAGCCTTGTAGAAGGCATTTATATATTAAGTACAATATATATATAGATTCCTGATGATTTCTAAAGAATGAAACAGTTCTAGTCCTGTAGAATCTCATCTATATTAAAACTTATATATATATATATATATATAAACGGGTAAAATGAAACAAAATTTCATTTCCCACTCTTAGTACGGCTGTTACTTAAATATAAGTATGTACACGTACATACATATATGTATACAGACGTACAGTAGTATGTATATATATATATACATACATGCACATACATACATATATATACGTCTGTATACATATATGTCTGTATACATATATATCCAGGCCGAAACAAATGAGATCGTGTAGGTGTCACGACAAAAAAACACACAGTCCACGCTGTAATGTGGCCGTGTAGGCAACACGGTAAAAACCTCCCAGCCCCACACTGTAAATGTGGTTGGTGTTAGGAAGGGCATCCAACTGTAGAAAACCTGCCAGACAGTCCTATGCGAGCAAGACAATCACTCTTGCCTCAAGTGGGACTACCCCCGTCCAAACCCATGCAAGCGTGGAACACGGACGTTAAACGTTGATGATGATGATGATATATATATATATATATATATATATATATATATATATATATATATAACATTGAGTTCTTCATACGGATTGGACACTACCGTAAACTCTTGGTAGATTTATCTACATATATATATATATGCAGCAAATTGGCAGAGTCATTAGAATGCTGGATAAAATGTTTTATGGTATTCATTCTGGATGCATCTCTGCTCTCTGAGTTCAAATACAACGGAGGTCAACTTTGTCCTTCATCCTTTCGAGGTCGATAAAAAAAGTACCTGTCTGGTACTGAGGTTGATTCTTCCTCTATATTTCTTTCTCATTTCCTCTCCCTCTTATTTTCTATCTTTCTCTGGAAGAAATCCGGATGGACTCTGCAAGGCTTTTTTAAAAAAATGTCCAAGAAATGCTGTATGTCACTACAGCATTCCTACAACTCTATCAGTAGTTACAGGACCATACATACATACATACATACATATATATATATATATAAATATATATATATATATATATATATATATATATATATGGAGGCAGATGGCTTAGTGGTTGGAGCATTGGCCTTGCCATCGAAAGGTTGTGAGTTCAATTCTCAGACCGGGTGATGAGTTGTTTCCTTGAGCAAGACACTTTATTTCACATTGCTCCAGTTTACTCACCTGTAGAAATGAGATGATAGGGACTGGGGTCCCTATCATTCAACTGTAAAGTGGTCGTGTAGGTGCCACGCCAAAAAAGCACCAAGCACTCACTGTAAATGAGGTTGGTGATAAGAAGGGCATCCAGCTGTAGAAATCAAGCCAGAACCAGTTCCCATCCCACCCTTGCAAGCAGAGAAAAGCAGACGTAAAATGAAATAAATGAATGAATATATATATATATATATATATATATATACATATAGTTCTGTGCGAGCAAAACGCGGTCCTCCAGCTTGGCTTGACTTACAACGGGACAGCTTCTCTAACCCATGCTAGCATGGAAAATGGACATTAAACGATGATGATGATGATGATGATGATGATACACACATTAAAATACATAAATATATTTTAATATGTGAGAGTTTAGCTATAGTTGTTCTATAACCCTGCTGTCTGTATCTGCTACAAAAGAAATTTCTAGAACATTTTGTCAAAGAACAGTATTTCATTATAGTTTTTTTGCGTGTTGTGTGTTTGTATGTTGTGTGTTTGTGTGCTGTGTGTGTCTGGTTGTGTGTTTGTGTTGGTGTGTGTGTGTAGCCTGTTTGACATGATAAAGATAATGTTTAGCAAAACATGTATAGAGTTGAGGTTGATAATCTTGTTTTAACACGTACAACATCAAAATCAAGTTATGTTAAAAGGAAAATAATCTGTGTTGGGGGTGGGAGGGTGGGCAGGTTTATTTATTTTTTTTTTGTATTTGTTGTTTAATTGTTTGTTTGTCTATTTATTTCTTTAAATAATGAATGAAATAATTGGAGAGATGAGAGAGGAGAGAGAGATGAGAGAGGAGAGATGTGGTGGGTGGATGGCGTAATGCAGACCAGCATAAACCAGACCAAACTTTTGGCTAACATGATGA
>OZ024763.1:17743428-17745928 GCA_964016885.1 Eledone cirrhosa | reverse complement strand
GTGCGTCATGGTCCATGTGGTTTCTTACCACAGCTTCTTCGTTATATATATATATATGTACGTATATAATATATATATATGTATTCAGCCATATGAGCTCAGCCATATATATTTATTTGAAAACCACATGACAACAATGGCCCGTGTTACTGGTCACTGGTAGACCCTTGCAATAGAACAACAAGGATCGCTCACATTGACGAAATCCTGTGTTGATCCTGGCCGTGTCCATTCCTTCCAGACAACTCTAGATTTAATGGGTGGCTTCTGTGTACTGGATGCAATTATTGCACCACAGTGCACAGGACATGGAGTAGAAACCAATGATTTTGTTTGGTCTGGGCTAAATTGTTTACACCCACACATAATCCTGAACTTACCACTAATAACTAAGTGTGTACACTCTGAATCACGGACTGGTGCTTCGGGAGTGCAAGTCCCATGAATTCATTGAGCTAGTGGGAAGGTTCAAGATACTAGCACAAACTCAGTTTGTCTAGTTCCATACATTTATATCATCATCATCATTTACGTCCGCTTTTCCCTGCTTGCAAGGGTGGGACGGGAACTGACTCTGGCTTGATTTCTACAGCTGGATGCCCTTCCTAACACCAACCTCATTTACAGTGAGTGCTGGGTGCTTTTTTTCCGTGGCACCTACACGTCAGTGTGGGCTGGGTGCTTTTTTGCCATGGCACCTCCACGACCACTTTGCAGTGGAATGATATGGACCCCAGTCCTATCATCTCATTTCTTCAGCTAAGTGAACTGGAGCAATGTGAAATAAAGTGTCTTGCTCAAGGAAACAACACATCACCCGGTCTGAGAATTGAACTCACAACCTTTCAATTGCAAGGCCAATGCTCTAACCACTAAGCCATGTGCTTTCATATATATATATATCATCATCATTATTTGACTTATAGAGTTATGACCCTTGCCATTCTGAGTTCAAATCCCGCCAAGGTTAACTTTGCCTTTCATCCTTATGGGGTCGATAAAGTAAAGTACCAGTAATGTACTGGGTAATTGCTGGCCTTGTGCCAAAAGTAGAAACAATTATTTTACATCCTCTTTTCCCTGCTTGCAACAGGTCTTATTCAGCACAGAATCTCTCCACCCATCACAGTCCTTCGTCATCTCCTCCGTGAGCTTCAGCGATCTGAGGTCAGCCTTCACCACCTCTGCCCATGATTTTCGTGGTCTTCCTCTAGTGCATCTTCCTTCTACTGGGATTTCTTGGCACTTCTTTACCCAGCAGTCATCCTCCATGCGCAACACATGTCCATACCATCTCAGTCTTCTCTCCTGCACACCACAGCCTATCCCTCTTATACAGTTTCTCTCTCAACGCGTCTATGCTTGGTTGTTCACACACATTGACATTGCACATCCAATGGAGCATGCTTGCTTCATTTCTCTCCAGCCGTTGCATATCCTCCGCAGTTGCTGCCCATGTCTCACTACCATGCAGCATCGTGCATCTCACACAAGAAGCAGCTTCCTAAACTTCTTCCAACCCATCCTTATTCTAGATACTATGACCTTGGAGCAGGCAACGGAAGCTATCAGCCACCTCTCTCTCTCTCTCCATATATATGTATATATATATATATATGGAGGCACATGGCTTAGTGGTTAAATATATATTATCTAAAGACATTTTTTCCAATTCCAACCTGCCCGTCCCTTCAATCTTTCTTATTTCTCATTCTTTCTTCTGATGAAGGACTAGCGTCCGAAACGTTAAGACCCTCTTCCTGTTATATCAAGCGTTAACCTAATATATCCCTTCCATATACTGTATTGATTGTGTTGTTATTTCTGTTTACCTTTTACATGCATATATATATATATATATATATATATATATATATATATATATATGACTTAGTGGTTAGAGCATTGGCCTTGCAATCGAAAAGTTGTGAGTTCAATTCTCAGACCGGGTGATGTGTTGTTTCCTTGAGCAAGACACTGGGGTCCATATCATTCCACGGCATAGTGGTCGTGGAGGTGCCATGGCAAAAAAAGCACCCAGCCCACACTGTAAAGCGGTCGTGGAGGTGTCACGGAAAAAAAGCACCCAGCACTCACTGTAAATGAGGTTGGTGTTAGGAAGGGCATCCAGCTGTAGAAATCAAGCCAGAATCAGTTCGCGTCACACCCTTGCAAGCAGGGAAAAGCGGATGTAAAATGATGATGATGATGATGATATACGCCAGCACTATCACTGTAGAGAGTGGACTGGGTGCTTTTTTTTGTTGTGGCACTAGCACTATCACCATACTGGGTGGACTGTGTACTTTGTGTCGTGGTGCCAGCACTGTGGGAGAACAGATGAGGAGTATGTCTGGCTTTGCCAGTATGCATGCATGGGTTGGACAGGGAGGTGTATGAGGGGCCTGTATGGTCGAGGGTATGGAGGTTGAGGAGCGCACCCTCATCATCATAAAACATCTATTTCCAGTGCCCACATGGTCCATGTGGGAAATATATT
>OZ024763.1:17728428-17733428 GCA_964016885.1 Eledone cirrhosa | reverse complement strand
TTCACATTGCTCCAGTTTACTCAGCTGTAGAAATGAGATGATAGGGACTGGGGTCCCTATCATTCCACTGCAAAGTGGTCGTGGAGGTGCCACGGCAAAAAAGCACCCAGCACTCACTGTAAATGAGGTTGGTGTTAGGAAGGGCATCCAGCTGTAGAAATCAAGCCAGAATCAGTTCCCGTCCCACCCTTGCAAGCAGGGAAAAAGCGGACGTAAAATGAAATGATGATGATGATATATATATATATATATTTTTTTGGGTCATTTTGGAAGCCTCAACAATGCAGATGGGTAAATCTCCGGGTAACAGAATCCGGTGGTGAAGAGAGAGATGTAAGGGAATGTAGAATGAGATGTATAGTGTCTACCTTGGGAGAGATTTAATTGTCCCTATATTTCGGATTCACACCCATCAACTGGGGGGTTTTCCGGGGGGAGAAAGTTATCTATTGGAGAGGAACGGTACGTGGCCTCTCTTGTCTGCTAGGGACAATTCAATCTCTCCCAAGGTAACTCTATCTCGTGTTATTATTTTTATTTTTTACGCTCTTTCCTATGTTCCTCTACACACTATACATCTCATTCTACATTCCCTTACATCTCTCTCTTCACCACCGGATTCTGTTACCCGGAGATTTACCCATTGTTGAGGCTTCCAAAACGACCAAAAAAAAAATATTATATATATATATATAACAGCTGCATAAAAAGGTGCAGAGCACTAGAAGTTGATGGAAACCGCGGAGTGGGGAGACCCAAGATGACCTGGGATGAGGTGATAAAAGCCGACCTTACCCAATTACACCTCTCAAAGACAATGACACATGACCGTGACTTCTGGCATCACGCAGTAATACAGAGTACCCGACCTCCCATGGGTACATGCTGAAGCATATAAACAATATGCCCCCACCGCAAGGTGGTCGTGGAGGTACCACGGCAAAAAAGCACCCAGCCCACACTGTAAAGTGGACGTGTAGGCGCCACGAAAAAGCACCCAGCACCCACTGTAAGTGAGGTTGGTGTTAGGAAGGGCATCCAGCTGTAGAAATCAAGCCAGATCAGTTCCTGTATGAGCAAGGCATGGTCAGCCGACCAGACACTGCACACAACAGGACAACCCGTCTAACCCATGCTAGCGTGGAAGAACGGACGTAAAACGATGATGATGATATATATATATATATATGAAAAGATTCAGGACCCCGACAGATGAACTCACGCCATTTTGACAGCTAGTTTAGATCTGGTGGGTTATGGTCTAGCGGGTTTTTACCACATACTTTCTGATATATATATATATATACACATATATATATGTGTATGTATATATATATATATATATACATATGTGTATCATCATCATCATCGTTTAATGTCCATCTTCCATGCTAGCATGGGTTTAGACGGGAATTTTCCCACTTGAGGCAAGATTGGTTGTCTTGCTCGTATAGGACTGTCTGGCGGGTTTTCTATGGCTGGATGCCCTTTCTAACACCAACCACGTTTACAGTGTGGAACTGGGAGGTTTTTACCGTTACCTACACGGCCACATTACAGCGTGGACTGTGTGTTTTTTTGTCGTGACACCTACACGCCCTCATTTGTTTCGGACTGGATGTTGTGGTACCAACATAACTTTACATAGAAAGGGGTGGTGTGGATGGGGTGGGGGTGGTGGGATAGTGGGACGGGTGTGTATTTTTGTTAGAGGTGCCTACTGATTGTAGGTTTCGCTTTGTACTTAGGCAAGGCGGGTCTTCTGTATTACTGTGTAGCGCCAAAGATCTCGGTCCAGTGAGATTGTCTTGGAGAGGTGTAAGTGTGTGAGGTCGGAATTTATCAAGTCGTCCCAGGTTTTTCTGGGTCTGCCTACTCCGTGGCTACCGTCTATTTTTATCGCCCTGCACTTTTTTATAGAGCTGTCATCTTTCATGCGCTTCACGTGACCATACCAACGTAGTCTTCTCTCGAGTAAACAGCATCTGATCCCTCTTATTCCTAATTTCTCTCTTAGTTCGCTTATGCTTTGCCGTTCACATATTATACTATTACACATCCAGCGGAGCATGCAAGCTTCGTTCCTTTCCAGTCTGCGTATATTATCTGCACACAATGCCCAGGTCTCACTGCCATGTAACATTGCTGTTTGTATGCAGGCATCATACAGCCTGCCTTTCATTTTTAGAGAAAACCCTTTAGCGGCCAATAGTGGTATAAGCTCTCTGAACTTTTTCCATCCCGTTCTGACTCTAGCTACTGTACTTTCAGAGCACCCTCCACCACTGCTGATTTTGTCACCCAGGTAACGGAAGGTGTCCACTATTTCTATAGAACCATCTGTGCAATGGAATGAGCTAGTATTCTGTGGGCACTTGCTGCTACTTATTGCACCAGAGCACCGGCCACATATAAAATATATATTCTTAGTTAGCTTACCTGTGATCCAACTACATCTTTTATGCACCCATACTTTGCATTTGGGACATAAAATGGAGTTTCTGCCTACTCCTTTCCTACACACTAAGCATGGCCATTTCCCAGATGGGACTGGTGCCCTATTTTCCTTCCTACAAACTAGAACTTTAGTCTTAGACAGGTTAATTTTAAGGCCTTTTGATTCTAGGCCATGCTTCCATGTTTGGAATTTCTTCTCTAGTTCGGCCATTGATTCAGCTATTAGCGTTAGATCATCTGCATATAGGAGTTCCCATGGGCAGCTGGTCTTGAACTCCTCTGTTATAGCCTGAAGGGCAATAATAAATAGGAGGGGGCTAAGCACGGAGCCCTGATGAACAACTTTTATGCTAAACTCTTCACTATATTCGTTGTTAATTATAACCTTGCTGACTGTTTCTTTATACATGGCTTGTATAGCTTTCACAAGCCATTCATCAACACCTAGTTTTCTAAGAGCCCACCAGATAATGGAGCAGGGGACTCTGTCAAAAGCTTTCTCCAAGTCAATAAAAGCTAAGTATAGGGGTTTACTTCTAGGTACTTCTCCTGTAGTTGTCATACAATGAAAAGAGCGACTGTGGTATTTTTACCTGACACAAACCCGAACTGCATTTCATCTAGATCAATTCTCTCTCTGATTAGTTGCGCTATTACTTTTTCTGTGACCTTCATGACCTGGTCGATTAATTTAATGCCTCTATAGTTACCCCTATCTAGGGCATCTCCTTTACCCTTGTAGCAGTTAATGATGATGCTGCTACGCCAGTCCTTCGGAACGACCCCATTCTGTATGACTTGGTTTACTATCCGGGTGACCATAGTGTGTCCCACCGTTCCAGATGCTTTCGGCATTTCAGCAACTATTTTCGAAGTCCCAGCCGCCTTACCCGTCTTCATATCTTTGATTGCTTTACTTATTATACTACCTTCAACTAGTACTACTGGTCCCTCTATTGGATCGATGTGGGGGAGACTGTCTTTCTCCCATTTATTCTCCTCATTTAGTTGCCTTTCGTAGTGACACTTCCAAGCTACCTTCTTATCAATGTCAGTGATGGCAAGTACACCATCATCATTAAGGAGACACTTCTCCCTGACAATATCATGGTTTTCCTTGACACATTGCCTAGCAATCCTGAACACCTCACGTTTTTGGTCCTCGCGTTGTAGAACATGCTTGAACTTTCTTCCCTCTGCTTCCCTTCTTGCAAAGTACATTTGTCTCCTAGCTTCCCTCCTGGCCACTTGATAGTCTTCTCTACTTCCCCCATCCCGACATACTTTCCAAGCCTGCTTTTTGGCCTTAATTAACTCCTCCACCTTACTGTTACACCACCACGTTACTCTCCTCCTGCCTATAGGCCTGCTCAGCCACAGATATCATCTGCCGCCTTCAGCAGGTTAGCTTTCAGGAATTCCCACTGTTCCTCTATATTGTACGACTCTAATTGCTCTTCCTTATTGTCAAAAGCATCAAGTAATATGCTTTTAAATTTATTACTGGCTGTGGGGTCTTTTAGCTTCCATATTTTTCTCCTGAGGATAGTCCTCCTCCGTTGTCGAGTACGTCTTGTCCTGACTATGAGGTTGCTAACTATGAGGCTATGTTGGGAGGTGCATTCTTCATGGGGGAGGGATTTAGTGTTTACAACAGACACTCTGTCACGTCTTCTGGTAAGGATATAATCTATCTGACTGGCGTGTTCCCCTCATCTATAGGTGATCAGGTGATTGCCTCGTTTTTTGAAGTGAGTGTTACAGATAGTTAGGTTATTTGCGTCACAGAATTCCAGGATATATATATACATATGTGTATGTATATATATACATATGTGTATGTATATATATGCATATATATATATACATATATATATACATATGTGTATATATATATACATATATATATACATATGTGTATGTATATATATATATGTACATATTCATATATGTACTATATATGTGTGTGTGTATATATATATATATAAAGCATAGCCTATATACATATATATATAAAGAAATTTGTTTTCAAATATAAAAACAAGAGACACACACAGACACACATATACATACACACAAATATATATGTACACACACATATATATGTACACACAGACACACATATATATACACACAAACATATATATATATACACACAGACAAACATATATACACATACACATATATACATACACACATATATACACACACACACACATATACACATACACATATACATACACATATATCTACACGCACACACATATACAGACCCACAAACATACACACACACACACATATCTACACATACACACATATACAGACACACACACACACACATATATACATATATATCTCCCGTCTAACCCATGCTAGCATGGGAGAACAGACGTAAAACTGTGATGATGATGATGATTATATATATATATATATATATATATATATATATATATATATATATATATAGTGGCCGTGTAGGTAACACGGTAAAAACCTCCCAGTCCACACTGTAAAAGTGGTTGGTGTTAGGAAGGGCATCCAGC
>OZ024763.1:17708428-17723428 GCA_964016885.1 Eledone cirrhosa | reverse complement strand
CCTTGTGCCTAAAGTAGAAACAATTATATATATCATCATCATCATCATCATCATTTAACATCCATGTTCCATGTGTGCACGGGTTAATTGGGTTGTCATGTTTATTTAAATCTGGTGGAACCCATCCCCACTCCAAGACTGAACACATTCAATTTCTTCCAGAGAAGGATAGAGAGAGAATGTGATAGAGAGAGAATGTGATAGAGAGAGAATGTGATAGAGAGAGAATGTGATAGAGAGAGAATGTGATAGAGAGAGAATGTGATAGAGAGAGAGTGTGATAGAGAGAGAATGTGATAGAGAGAGAATGTGATAGAGAGAGAATGTGATAGAGAGAGAATGTGATAGAGAGAGAATGTGATTGAGAGAGAATGTGATAGAGAGAGAATGTGATAGAGAGAGAATGTGATAGAGAAAGAATGTGATAGAGAAAGAATGTGATAGAGAGAGAATGTGATAGAGAGAGAATGTGATAGAGAAAGAATGTGATAGAGAGAGAATGTGATAGAGAGAGAATGTGATAGAGAGAGAATGTGATAGAGAGAGAATGTGAGAGAGAGAGAATGTGATTGAGAGAGAATGTGATAGAGAAAGAATGTGATAGAGAAAGAATGTGATAGAGAGAGAATGTGATAGAGAGAGAATGTGATAGAGAGAGAATGTGATAGAGAGAGAGTGTGATAGAGAGAGAATGTGATAGAGAGAGAATGTGATAGAGAGAGAATGTGATAGAGAGAGAATGTGATAGAGAGAGAATGTGATAGAGAGAGAAGTGATTGAGAGAGAATGTGATAGAGAGAGAGTGTGATAGAGAGAGAGTGTGATAGAGAGAGAATGTGATAGAGAGAGAATGTGATAGAGAGAGAATGTGATAGAGAGAGAATGTGATAGAGAGAGAATGTGATAGAGAGAGAATGTGATAGAGAGAGAGTGTGATAGAGAGAGAATGTGATAGAGAGAGAATGTGATAGAGAGAGAATGTGATAGAGAGAGAATGTGATAGAGAGAGAATGTGATAGAGAAAGAATGTGATAGAGAGAGAATGTGATAGAGAGAGAATGTGATAGAGAAAGAATGTGATAGAGAGAGAATGTGATAGAGAGAGAATGTGATAGAGAGAGAATGTGATAGAGAGAGAATGTGAGAGAGAGAGAATGTGATTGAGAGAGAATGTGATAGAGAAAGAATGTGATAGAGAAAGAATGTGATAGAGAGAGAATGTGATAGAGAGAGAATGTGATAGAGAGAGAATGTGATAGAGAGAGAATGTGATAGAGAGAGAGTGTGATAGAGAGAGAATGTGATAGAGAGAGAATGTGATAGAGAGAGAATGTGATTGAGAGAGAATGTGATAGAGAGAGAATGTGATAGAGAGAGAATGTGATAGAGAGAGAATGTGATAGAGAGAGAATGTGATAGAGAGAGAATGATTGAGAGAGAATGTGATAGAGAGAGAATGTGATAGAGAGAATGTGATAGAGAGAGAATGTGATAGAGAGAGAATGTGATTGAGAGAGAATGTGATTGAGAGAGAATGTGATTGAGAGAGAATGTGATAGAGAGAGAATGTGATAGAGAGAGAATGTGATAGAGAGAGAATGTGATAGAGAGAGAATGTGATAGAGAGAGAATGTGATAGAGAGAGAATGTGATAGAGAGAGAATGTGATAGAGAATGTGATAGAGAGGGAGTGTGATAGAGAGAGAATGTGATAGAGAGAGAATGTGATAGAGAGAGAGTGTGATAGAAAGAGAATGTGATTGAGAGAGAATGTGATAGAGAGAGAATGTGATAGAGAGAATGTGATAGAGAGAGAATGTGATAGAGAGAATGGAAGAGAAAGAATGTGATAGAGAGAGAATGTGAGAGAGAGAGAGAGAATGTGATAGAGAGAGAATGTGATAGAGAGAGAATGTGATAGAGAGAGAATGTGATAGAGAGAGAATGTGATAGAGAGAGAATGGAAGAGAGAGAATGTGATAGAGAGAATGGAAGAGAAAGAATGTGATAGAGAGAGAATGTGATAGAGAGAGAATGTGATACAGAGAGAATGTGAGAGAGAGAGAGAATGTGATAGAGAGAGAATGTGATAGAGAGAGAATGTGATAGAGAGAGAATCTGATAGAGAGAGAATGTGATAGAGAGAGAATGTGATAGAGAGAGAATGTGATAGAGAGAGAATGTGATAGAAAGAGAATGTGATAGAGAGAGAATGTGATAGAGAGAGAATGTGATAGAGAGAGAATGTGATAGAGAGAGAATGTGATTGAGAGAGAATGTGATAGAGAGAGAATGTGATAGAGAGAGAATGTGATAGAGAGAGAATGTGATAGAGAGAGAATGTGATAGAGAAAGAATGTGATAGAGAGAGAATGTGATAGAGAGAGAATGTGATAGAGAGAGAATGTGATAGAGAAAGAATGTGATAGAGAGAGAATGTGATAGAGAGAGAATGTGATAGAGAGAGAATGTGATAGAGAGAGAATGTGAGAGAGAGAGAATGTGATTGAGAGAGAATGTGATAGAGAAAGAATGTGATAGAGAAAGAATGTGATAGAGAGAGAATGTGATAGAGAGAGAATGTGATAGAGAGAGAATGTGATAGAGAGAGAGTGTGATAGAAGAGAATGTGATAGAGAGAGAATGTGATAGAGAGAGAATGTGATAGAGAGAGAATGTGATTGAGAGAGAATGTGATAGAGAGAGAATGTGATAGAGAGAGAATGTGATAGAGAGAGAATGTGATAGAGAGAGAATGATTGAGAGAGAATGTGATAGAGAGAGAATGTGATAGAGAGAATGTGATAGAGAGAGAATGTGATAGAGAGAGAATGTGATTGAGAGAGAATGTGATTGAGAGAGAATGTGATTGAGAGAGAATGTGATAGAGAGAGAATGTGATAGAGAGAGAATGTGATTGAGAGAGAATGTGATTGAGAGAGAATGTGATAGAGAGAGAATGTGATTGAGAGAGAATGTGATAGAGAGAGAATGTGATAGAGAGAGAATGTGATAGAGAGAGAATGTGATAGAGAGAGAATGTGATAGAGAGAGAATGTGATAGAGAGTGAGTGTGATAGAGAGAGAATGTGATAGAGAGAGAATGTGATAGAGAGAGAGTGTGATAGAAAGAGAATGTGATTGAGAGAGAATGTGATAGAGAGAGAATGTGATAGAGAGAATGTGATAGAGAGAGAATGTGATAGAGAGAATGGAAGAGAAAGAATGTGATAGAGAGAGAATGTGAGAGAGAGAGAGAATGTGATAGAGAGAGAATGTGATAGAGAGAGAATGTGATAGAGAGAGAATGTGATAGAGAGAGAATGTGATAGAGAGAGAATGGAAGAGAGAGAATGTGATAGAGAGAATGGAAGAGAAAGAATGTGATAGAGAGAGAATGTGATAGAGAGAGAATGTGAGAGAGAGAGAGAATGTGATAGAGAGAGAATGTGATAGAGAGAGAATGTGATAGAGAGAGAATGTGATAGAGAGAGAATGATTGAGAGAGAATGTGATAGAGAGAGAATGTGATAGAGAGAATGTGATAGAGAGAGAATGTGATAGAGAGAGAATGTGATTGAGAGAGAATGTGATTGAGAGAGAATGTGATTGAGAGAGAATGTGATAGAGAGAGAATGTGATAGAGAGAGAATGTGATTGAGAGAGAATGTGATTGAGAGAGAATGTGATAGAGAGAGAATGTGATTGAGAGAGAATGTGATAGAGAGAGAATGTGATAGAGAGAGAATGTGATAGAGAGAGAATGTGATAGAGAGAGAATGTGATAGAGAGTGAGTGTGATAGAGAGAGAATGTGATAGAGAGAGAATGTGATAGAGAGAGAGTGTGATAGAAAGAGAATGTGATTGAGAGAGAATGTGATAGAGAGAGAATGTGATAGAGAGAATGTGATAGAGAGAGAATGTGATAGAGAGAATGGAAGAGAAAGAATGTGATAGAGAGAGAATGTGAGAGAGAGAGAGAATGTGATAGAGAGAGAATGTGATAGAGAGAGAATGTGATAGAGAGAGAATGTGATAGAGAGAGAATGTGATAGAGAGAGAATGGAAGAGAGAGAATGTGATAGAGAGAATGGAAGAGAAAGAATGTGATAGAGAGAGAATGTGATAGAGAGAGAATGTGAGAGAGAGAGAGAATGTGATAGAGAGAGAATGTGATAGAGAGAGAATGTGATAGAGAGAGAATCTGATAGAGAGAGAATGTGATAGAGAGAGAATGCGATAGAGAGAGAATGTGATAGAGAGAGAATGTGATAGAGAGAATGTGATAGAGAGAGAATGTGATAGAGAGAGAATGTGATAGAGAGAATGTGATAGAGAGGGAATGTGATAGAGAGAGAATGTGATAGAGAGAGAATGTGATAGAGAGAGAATGTGATAGAGAGAATGTGATAGAGAGAGAATGTGATAGAGAGAGAATGTGATAGAGAGAGAATGTGATAGAGAGAGAATGTGATAGAGAGAGAATGTGATAGAGAGAATGTGATAGAGAGAGAATGCGATAGAGAGAGAATGCGATAGAGAGAGAATGTGATAGAGAGAGAATGTGATAGAGAGAGAATGTGATAGAGAGAGAATGTGATAGAGAGACAATGTGATAGAGAGAGAATGTGATAGGGAGAGAATGTGATAGAGAGAGAATGTGATAGAGAGAGAATGTGATAGAGAGAGAATGTGATAGAGAGAATGCGATAGAGAGAGAATGCGATAGAGAGAGAATGTGATAGAGAGAGAATGTGATAGAGAGAGAATGTGATAGAGAGAGAATGTGATAGAGAGAGAATGTGATAGAGAGACAATGTGATAGAGAGAGAATGTGATAGGGAGAGAATGTGATAGAGAGAGAATGTGATAGAGAGAGAATGTGATAGAGAGAGAGAATGTGATAGAGAGAGAATGTGATAGAGAGAGAATGTGATAGAGAGAGAATGTGTTAGAGAGAGAATGTGATAGAGAGAATGTGATAGAGAGAATGTGATAGAGAGAGAATGTGATAGAGAGAATGGAAGAGAAAGAATGTGATAGAGAGAGAATGTGATAGAGAGAGAATGTGATAGAGAGAGAGTGTGACAGAGAGAGAATGTGATAGAGAGAATGTGACAGAGAGAGAATGTGATAGAGAGAGAATGTGATAGAGAGAATGTGATAGAGAGAGAATGTGATAGAGAGAGAATGTGATTGAGAGAGAATGTGATAGAGAGAGAATGTGATAGAGAGAGAATGTGATAGAGAGAGAATGTGATAGAGAGAGAATGTGATAGAGAGAGAATGTGATAGAGAGAGAATGTGATAGAGAGAGAATGTGACAGAGAGAGAATGTGATAGAGAGAGAATGTGATTGAGAGAGAATGTGATAGAGAAAGAATGTGATAGAGAAAGAATGTGATAGAGAGAGAATGTGATAGAGAGAAAATGTGATAGAGAGAGAAGTGATTGAGAGAGAATGTGATAGAAAGAGAAGTGATTGAGAGAGAATGTGATAGAGAAAGAATGTGATAGAGAGAGAATGTGATAGAGAGAGAATGTGATAGAGAGAGAATGTGATTGAGAGAATGTGATAGAGAGAGAATGTGATAGAGAGAGAATGTGATAGAGAGAGAATGTGATTGAGAGAGAATGTGATAGAGAGAGAATGTGATAGAGAGAGAATGTGATAGAGAGAGAGTGTGATAGAGAGAGAAGGTGATAGAGAGAGAATGTGATAGAGAGAGAATGTGATAGAGAGAGAATGTGATAGAGAGAATGTGATAGAGAGAGAATGTGATAGAGAGAGAATGTGATTGAGAGAGAATGTGATTGAGAGAGAATGTGATTGAGAGAGAATGTGATAGAGAGAGAATGTGATAGAGAGAGAATGTGATTGAGAGAGAATGTGATTGAGAGAGAATGTGATAGAGAGAGAATGTGATTGAGAGAGAATGTGATAGAGAGAGAATGTGATAGAGAGAGAATGTGATAGAGAGAGAATGTGATAGAGAGAGAATGTGATAGAGAGAGAATGTGATAGAGAGTGAGTGTGATAGAGAGAGAATGTGATAGAGAGAGAATGTGATAGAGAGAGAGTGTGATAGAAAGAGAATGTGATTGAGAGAGAATGTGATAGAGAGAGAATGTGATAGAGAGAATGTGATAGAGAGAGAATGTGATAGAGAGAATGGAAGAGAAAGAATGTGATAGAGAGAGAATGTGAGAGAGAGAGAGAATGTGATAGAGAGAGAATGTGATAGAGAGAGAATGTGATAGAGAGAGAATGTGATAGAGAGAGAATGTGATAGAGAGAGAATGTGATAGAGAGAGAATGGAAGAGAGAGAATGTGATAGAGAGAATGGAAGAGAAAGAATGTGATAGAGAGAGAATGTGATAGAGAGAGAATGTGAGAGAGAGAGAGAATGTGATAGAGAGAGAATGTGATAGAGAGAGAATGTGATAGAGAGAGAATCTGATAGAGAGAGAATGTGATAGAGAGAGAATGCGATAGAGAGAGAATGTGATAGAGAGAGAATGTGATAGAGAGAATGTGATAGAGAGAGAATGTGATAGAGAGAGAATGTGATAGAGAGAATGTGATAGAGAGGGAATGTGATAGAGAGAGAATGTGATAGAGAGAGAATGTGATAGAGAGAGAATGTGATAGAGAGAATGTGATAGAGAGAGAATGTGATAGAGAGAGAATGTGATAGAGAGAGAATGTGATAGAGAGAGAATGTGATAGAGAGAGAATGTGATAGAGAGAATGTGATAGAGAGAGAATGCGATAGAGAGAGAATGTGATAGAGAGAGAATGTGATAGAGAGAGAATGTGATAGAGAGAGAATGTGATAGAGAGACAATGTGATAGAGAGAGAATGTGATAGGGAGAGAATGTGATAGAGAGAGAATGTGATAGAGAGAGAATGTGATAGAGAGAGAATGTGATAGAGAGAATGCGATAGAGAGAGAATGCGATAGAGAGAGAATGTGATAGAGAGAGAATGTGATAGAGAGAGAATGTGATAGAGAGAGAATGTGATAGAGAGAGAATGTGATAGAGAGACAATGTGATAGAGAGAGAATGTGATAGGGAGAGAATGTGATAGAGAGAGAATGTGATAGAGAGAGAATGTGATAGAGAGAGAGAATGTGATAGAGAGAGAATGTGATAGAGAGAGAATGTGATAGAGAGAGAATGTGTTAGAGAGAGAATGTGATAGAGAGAGAATGTGATAGAGAGAATGGAAGAGAAAGAATGTGATAGAGAGAGAATGTGATAGAGAGAGAATGTGATAGAGAGAGAGTGTGACAGAGAGAGAATGTGATAGAGAGAATGTGACAGAGAGAGAATGTGATAGAGAGAGAATGTGATAGAGAGAATGTGATAGAGAGAGAATGTGATAGAGAGAGAATGTGATTGAGAGAGAATGTGATAGAGAGAGAATGTGATAGAGAGAGAATGTGATAGAGAGAGAATGTGATAGAGAGAGAATGTGATAGAGAGAGAATGTGATAGAGAGAGAATGTGATAGAGAGAGAATGTGACAGAGAGAGAATGTGATAGAGAGAGAATGTGATTGAGAGAGAATGTGATAGAGAAAGAATGTGATAGAGAAAGAATGTGATAGAGAGAGAATGTGATAGAGAGAAAATGTGATAGAGAGAGAAGTGATTGAGAGAGAATGTGATAGAAAGAGAAGTGATTGAGAGAGAATGTGATAGAGAAAGAATGTGATAGAGAGAGAATGTGATAGAGAGAGAATGTGATTGAGAGAATGTGATAGAGAGAGAATGTGATAGAGAGAGAATGTGATAGAGAGAGAATGTGATTGAGAGAGAATGTGATAGAGAGAGAATGTGATAGAGAGAGAATGTGATAGAGAGAGAGTGTGATAGAGAGAGAAGGTGATAGAGAGAGAATGTGATAGAGAGAGAATGTGATAGAGAGAGAATGTGATAGAGAGAATGTGATAGAGAGAGAATGTGATAGAGAGAGAATGTGATTGAGAGAGAATGTGATTGAGAGAGAATGTGATAGAGAGAGAATGTGATAGAGAGAGAATGTGATTGAGAGAGAATGTGATTGAGAGAGAATGTGATTGAGAGAGAATGTGATAGAGAGAGAATGTGATAGAGAGAGAATGTGATAGAGAGAGAATGTGATAGAGAGAGAATGTGATAGAGAGGGAGTGTGATAGAGAGAGAATGGAAGTGAGAAAGAGATATATAAGAAGAATAAACCCAAGTACTAGACTTGTACTTATTTTTATCAAACATGAAGGGCAAAGTTGAGATCAGCAGGATTTGAACCCAGAGACCCGGAATAAACACCGTAAAGACCCCTATTCAACGTTCTAACAACTCTGCTAATTCTCTGCCTATAAGAGAATGTTTGATGTTCCTAATATCTGGGAAATAAGAAAAGAAATTTAAGAACTGAAAATTTTCCTCCTTTCAGTTAAACAGTGTTCAATATCCTTACACTTTGTATATAGCTTGTACCTCAGGTTTCATATATATACAACATAAAGCATGAAATGAGCTTCACAAATGAATAAATTAATAATACACACACAGATACATATACTTTATGTGTAGCTTGTACCTCGGGTTTCACATATACAACATAAGGCATGAAATAAGCTGTGCATACCTCGTACCTCAGGTTTCACATATACAACATAAGGCATGAAATGAGCTGTGCAAACCTCGTACCTCAGGTTTCACATATACAACATAAGGCATGAAATGAGCAGTGCATACCTTGTTCCTCAGGTTTCACATATACAACATAAGGCATGAAATGAGCAGTGCATACCTTGTTCCTCAGGTTTCACATATACAACATAAGGCATGAAATGAGCAGTGCATACCTTGTTCCTCAGGTTTCACATATACAATATAAGGCATGAAATGAGCAGTGCATACCTTGTACCTCGGGTTTCACATATACAATATAAGGCATGAAATGAGCAGTGCATACCTTGTACCTCGGGTTTCACATATACAACATAAGGCATGAAATGAGCTGTGCATACCTTGTACCTCAGGTTTCACATATACAACATAAGGCATGAAATGAGCTGTGCATACCTTGTACCTCAGGTTTCACATATACAACATAAGGCATGAAATGAGCAGTGCATACCTTGTACCTCAGGTTTCACATATACAATATAAGGCATGAAATGAGCAGTGCATACCTTGTACCTCGGGTTTCACATATACAACATAAGGCATGAAATGAGCTGTGCATACCTTGTACCTCGGGTTTCACATATACAATATAAGGCATGAAATGAGCAGTGCATACCTTGTACCTCGGGTTTCACATATACAACATAAGGCATGAAATGAGCAGTGCATACCTTGTACCTCAGGTTTCATATATACAACATAAGGCATGAAATGAGCAGTGCATACCTTGTACCTCGGGTTTCACATATACAATATAAGGCATGAAATGAGCAGTGCATACCTTGTACCTCAGGTTTCACATATACAACATAAGGCATGAAATGAGCAGTGCATACCTTGTACCTCGGGTTTCACATATACAACATAAGGCATGAAATGAGCAGTGCATACCTTGTACCTCGGGTTTCACATATACAATATAAGGCATGAAATGAGCAGTGCATACCTTGTACCTCGGGTTTCACATATACAACATAAGGCATGAAATGAGCAGTGCATACCTTGTACCTCGGGTTTCACATATACAACATAAGGCATGAAATGAGCAGTGCATACCTTGTACCTCGGGTTTCACATATACAATATAAGGCATGAAATGAGCAGTGCATACCTTGTACCTCGGGTTTCACATATACAACATAAGGCATGAAATGAGCTGTGCATACCTTGTACCTCAGATTTAACATATACAACATAAGGCATGAAATGAGCTGTGCATACCTCGTTCCTCAGGTTTCACATATACAACATAAGGCATGAAATGAGCTGTGCATACCTTGTACCTCAGGTTTCACATATACAACATAAGGCATGAAATGAGCTGTGCATACCTTGTACCGTAGGTTTCACATATACAACATAAGGCATGAAATGAGCTGTGCATACCTTGTACCTCAGGTTTCACATATACAACATAAGGCATGAAATGAGCAGTGCATACCTCGTACCTCAGGTTTCACATATACAACATAAGGCATGAAATGAGCTGTGCATACCTTGTACCTCAGGTTTCACATATACAACATAAGGCATGAAATGAGCAGTGCATAGCTTGTACCTCAGGTTTCACATATACAACATAAGGCATGAAATGAGCAGTGCATACCTCGTACCTCAGGTTTCACATATACAACATAAGGCATGAAATGAGCTGTGCATACCTCGTACCTCAGGTTTCACATATACAACATAAGGCATGAAATGAGCTGTGCATACCTCGTACCTCAGGTTTCACATATACAACATAAGGCATGAAATGAGCTGTGCATACCTCGTACCTCAGGTTTCA
Source organism: Eledone cirrhosa (assembly GCA_964016885.1). Classification (NCBI taxonomy): domain Eukaryota; kingdom Metazoa; phylum Mollusca; class Cephalopoda; order Octopoda; family Eledonidae; genus Eledone; species Eledone cirrhosa. The sequence continues at coordinate 17,712,952 of OZ024763.1, read as the reverse complement.
CATATACAACATAAGGCATGAAATGAGCTGTGCATACCTCGTTCCTCAGGTTTCACATATACAATATAAGGCATGAAATGAGCTGTGCATACCTTGTACCTCAGGTTTCACATATACAACATAAGGCATGAAATGAGCTGTACATAGCTTGTACCTCGGGTTTTACATATACAATATAAGGCATGAAATGAGCTACATAAATGAATAAATTAATAGCACACACACACATTTATAAATTTCCTAAAATCCTAACATTTTCCAATATGACTCAAGTTTGGTAAGAAACTCTAATTTAATGAAACTAATTAATTGTCTGGCATTTTTTTAAATACTTTTTAATTTTATTTATTTTATTACTGCTATTTTTATTATCACTTTTTTTTTATTTCTTCTGTCTTGGAAGAAATGACTAAGAGCATAAGATTAAAATGAAACTCCAATTTCAATAGTAATTTCGAAAAATTTACAGAGTAATAATAGTAACAACAACAACAACAACAACAATAATAATAATGATAATAATAATAATAATAATAGTAATAATAAAAATAATTATTATTATTTCAAATCACAGATACTTTAATATAATTCTTAATGAGAGACTATTAAAATCTTTTGATATAGCGCATAGCAATACAACATGATGGTGGATTGGTGTAGTTGGTAGAGCGTCGGATAAAATGCTTAGTGGCATGTGTTCTGACTCTTTATATTCTGTGTTCAACTGCCACCTGAGTCCACTTTGCCTTTCTTTCATCCTTCCATGGGTTGATAAAATTAAGTACCAGCAATGCACTGGGGTTGATTTAATCAACTTTGCCCTTCCCCAATATAGTTACGACCCTTTATGTTCTGAGTTCAAATCCTGCCGAGGTTAGCTTTGTCTTTCATCCTTATGGGATCGATGAAATAAAGTACCAGTAACACACTGGGGTCGATTTAATAGACTTTTTCCTTCCCCTAAAATTGTTGGCCTTGTGCCTAAATCAGAAAGCATTATTACTCTAAGTCTTCTTCAGCCACTTATTCCTGTGAGGGTCGTGGGGGCAGAGTCCTCAAACACTCCTTCCAGTGGGTCCTGTCAGAAGCAACCATCTCCAACTGATCTGGCTGGATCCCCAAGCAGGACCAGCCAAACTCATGGATATTATCCAACCATCTTGCTCAGGGTCTACTCCTGGGTTTCCTGTTGGTTGGTTTTGCCTTTAAAATCTGTCCAGTGATTCTTTCCTGAGACATTCTAATCACATGTCCATAGTATCAGAGCTGTGATCTCTCAATTCAGAGTTTCTTTCCTGAGACATTCTAATCACATGTCCATAGTATCAGAGCTATGATCTCTCAATTCAGAGTTTCTTTCCTGAGACATTCTAATCACATGTCCATAGTATCAGAGCTGTGATCTCTCAATTCAGAGTTTCTTTCCTGAGACATTCTAATCACATGCCCATAGTATTGGAGCTGTGATCTCTCAATTCAGAGATTCTTTCCTGAGACATTCTAACCACATGCCCATAGTATTGGAGCTGTGATCTCTCAATTCAGAGATTCTTTCCTGAGACATTCTAACCACATGCCCATAGTATTGGAGCTATGATCTCTCAATTCAGAGATTCTTTCCTGAGACATTCTAACCACATGTCCATAGTATCGGAGCTGTGATCTCTCAATTCAGAGATTCTTTCCTGAGACATTCTAACCACATGCCCATAGTATTGGAGCTATGATCTCTCAATTCAGAGATTCTTTCCTGAGACATTCTAACCACATGCCCATAGTATTGGAGCTGTGATCTCTCAATTTAGAGATTCTTTCCTGAGACATTCTAACCCCATGCCCATAGTATTGGAGCTGTGATCTCTCAATTCAGAGATTCTCTCCTGAGACATTCTAACCACATGTCCATAGTATCAGAGCTATGATCTCTCAATTCAGAGATTCTTTCCTGAGACATTCTAACCACATGCCCATAGTATTGGAGCTGTGATCTCTCAATTCAGAGATTCTTTCCTGAGACATTCTAACCACATGCCCATAGTATTGGAGCTATGATCTCTCAATTCAGAGATTCTTTCCTGAGACATTCTAACCACATGTCCATAGTATCAGAGCTATGATCTCTCAATTTAGAGATTCTTTCCTGAGACATTCTAACCACATGTCCATAGTATTGGAGTTATGATCTCTCAATTTAGAGATTCTTTCCTGAGACATTCTAACCACATGTCCATAGTATCGAAGCTGTGATATCTCAATTTAGAGATTCTTTCCTGAGACATTCTAACCACATGTCCATAGTATTGGAGCTGTGATCTCTCAATTTAGAGATTCTTTCCTGAGACATTCTAACCACATGCCCATAGTATTGGAGTTATGATCTCTCAATTTAGAGATTCTTTCCTGAGACATTCTAACCACATGTCCATAGTATTGGAGCTATGATCTCTCAATTCAGAGATTCTTTCCTGAGACATTCTAACCACATGCCTATAGTATTGGAGCTATGATCTCTCAATTCAGAGTTTCTTTCCTGAGACATTCTAACCACATGCCCATAGTATCAGAGCTGTGATATCTCAATTCAGAGATTCTTTCCTGAGACATTCTAACCACATGCCCATAGTATAGCTCAGTTGGTAGAGCATCAGACTTTTAATGACATCATTGAGAATTACTATAAGTAGGAGTAGAATTATTTGCGGATTTGCTTTATTTATTTATTTATTTTATTTAATTTTTTTTTACTTTTTAGTTTTTTATATTATAATTATTTTTTTTTTTATTACTGTCTGATAAGAAAAGCTAACACTGCAAAAAGACATTAGTACGTCCAACAAACGTTCGCTTCTCCCACCTCTGGTATTGATGTTTCTGCTGCTCTGGTTTATTATAGTGTACTGCAATGTATTGTGGTTTATACAGCTTGATGAAATAAACACAAAACCAAACTATTTCCTCTCCCCCCTCCGCACACCACACCTCACCCCCTTTTTTTTTTTTTTTTTGGTGCATAAAAAGGATTCATTTGGAGAAAAAGTTTCTCTTTCGTTGGTTTTTTTTTAAAAATGGTTTTCTTGGTGGGTGGGGGTGTCTGGGAAGGAGAAGGAGTAGGGTAAGGAGGAAGGGGAGGATTGTTTCTTTTGGGGGGAGGGAGAGGATGGTTTCTTTGGGGGGGGGGGTAGAGAGTAAGGGGTTGGAGGGTTGTGTCTTTTATGGAGGGGGAGGTGGGAGTGAATAGGGGGTAGGATGATGGTTTCTTTTTTTGGGGGGAGGAGGTGATGGGAGAGAGGAGGGGGTAGGAGGGTTGTGTCTTTTATGGAGGGGGAGGTGGGAGTGAATAGGGGGTAGGATAGTGGTTTCTATATTTTTTCCTTTTAATTTTGATAAATATCCTGGTAAATTTAATAATAATGATTATCATCATCACCATCACCATTATTATCATCACCATCATCATCATCACCACCACAATCTTCATCACCACCATCACCACCATCACCATTATCATCACCACCATCTTCACCACCACCATCTTCATGTCGGCCCTTGTGGCCAATAAAGGGGTCGATAAAATAAAGTACCAGTAATACACTGGGTAATTGCTGGCTTTGTGCCAAAAGTAGAAATCATTATCATTATTACCATGGGATAATTGCTGGCCTTGTGCCAAAAGTAGAAACAATTATTACCATTATCAATATTATCATTATCAATATTATTATTATCGTTATCAATATTATCATTATCAGTATTATTATTATTTGTTTTTATTATTACTATTATTTTATTTTTGTTGTTATTTTGTTATTGATTTCATCGTAATTTTCTTTCTATACCAATTAAATATTTGTTGTTGTTTTTGTTGATTTTTTGTGTATGGGTATATATTTTTTTTTTGGTGTGTTTTTTCCACTTCATTCGCCATACTTGGATTAATTCCAACTGTGTTCACTGGTACCATGGACCGGAAAAACAACAACAACAACAAAGACTAAAAAAAACAAAAACAAAAAAAAAAGGAATCCTATTTCTGATAAGATTTCAAAACAAAACATAAAAAAAAGCCCAACACCTCCCCTTCTCTCACTTCGCCCCACCCAAAAGCCAATTCTGATTATATCTGATTAGATGTTTTGTGTCCAGACTTCTAATAAAATACAAAAATATACCATCTTTGGGTTTCAATTTGATGTTGGATTTTGGAAAAAGTTTTTTTTTAGTAAAATGCCCCCGCCCCCTCCAAAAAAACAAAACAAACAAAAAAAAACAAACAGTGTAAGGCAAAATCATCATCATCATCATCATCATCATCACCATGCTCGTTTAATCCTTTAGTTACCAATCCGGCTAAAAACTGGCTCTGGTTCTATGAAATAAAACAACCCATTTTAACCCTTTATCATTTACATTACTCTATATTTACTATTGTATTTCCACAGTAAAGGCTTTACCTCACATAATATCTCACATAACATTTACATTACTCTATATTTACTATTGTATTTCCACAGTAAAGGCTTTACC
>OZ024763.1:17700928-17703428 GCA_964016885.1 Eledone cirrhosa | reverse complement strand
AGCATACAGTCCACACTGTAAAGTGGTCATGTAGGAGACACAACAAAAATCACCCAGTCCGCACTGTAAAGTGGTCATGTAGGTGTCACAACAAAAAGCACCCAGTCTACACTGTAAAGTGGTCATGTAGGAGAGACAACAAAAATCACCCAGTCCGCACTGTAAAGTGGTCATGTAGGTGTCACAACAAAAAGCACCCAGTCTACACTGTAAAGTGGTCATGTAGGTGTCACAACAAAAAGCACCCAGTCCACACTGTAAAGTGGTCGTGTAGGTGTCACAACAAAAATCACCCAGTCTACACTGTAAAGTGGTCATGTAGGTGTCACAACAAAAAGCATCCAGTCCACACTGTAAAGTGGTCATGTAGGAGACAACAAAAATCACCCAGTCCGCACTGTAAAGTGGTCATGTAGGTGTCACAACAAAAAGCATCCAGTCCACACTGTAAAGTGGTCGTGTAGGTGTCACGACAAACAACACCCAGTCCACACTGTAAAGTAGTCGTGTAGGAGACACAACAAAAAGCTCCCAGTCCATACTGTAAAGTGGTCATGTTGGTGTCACAACAAAAAGCACCCAGTCCACACTGTAAAGTGGTCGTGTAGGAGACACAACAAAAAGCACCCAGTCCACACTGTAAAGTGGTCGTGTAGGTGTCACAACAAAAATCACCCAGTCTACACTGTAAAGTGGTCATGTAGGTGTCACAACAAAAAGCATCCAGTCCACACTGTAAAGTGGTCATGTAGGAGACACAACAAAAATCACCCAGTCCGCACTGTAAAGTGGTCATGTAGGTGTCACAACAAAAAGCACCCAGTCTACACTGTAAAGTGGTCATGTAGGAGAGACAACAAAAATCACCCAGTCCGCACTGTAAAGTGGTCATGTAGGTGTCACAACAAAAAGCACCCAGTCTACACTGTAAAGTGGTCATGTTGGTGTCACAACAAAAAGCACCCAGTCCACACTGTAAAGTGGTCGTGTAGGTGTCACAACAAAAAGCACCCAGTCCACACTGTAAAGTGGTCGTGTAGGTGTCACGACAAAAAGCATCCAGTCCACACTGTAAAGTGGTCGTGTAGGTGTCACGACAAAAATCACCCAGTCCGCACTGTAAAGTGGTCATGTAGGTGTCACAACAAAAAGCATCCAGTCCACACTGTAAAGTGGTCGTGTAGGTGTCACGACAAAAAGCTCCCAGTCCACACTGTAAAGTGGTCATGTAGGTGTCACAACAAAAAGCTCCCAGTCCACACTGTAAAGTGGTCATGTAGGTGTCACAACAAAAAGCACCCAGTCCACACTGTAAAGTGGTCGTGTAGGTGTCACAACAAAAAGCTCCCAGTCCGCACTGTAAAGTGGTCATGTAGGTGTCACAACAAAAAGCTCCCAGTCCACACTGTAAAGTGGTCATATAGGTGTCACGACAAAAAGCACCTAGTCTACACTGTAAAGTGGTCATGTAGGAGAGACAACAAAAATCACCCAGTCCGCACTGTAAAGTGGTCATGTAGGTGTCACAACAAAAAGCACCCAGTCTACACTGTAAAGTGGTCATGTTGGTGTCACAACAAAAAGCACCCAGTCCACACTGTAAAGTGGTCATGTAGGTGTCACAACAAAAAGCACCCAGTCCACACTGTAAAGTGGTCGTGTAGGTGTCACAACAAAAAGCTCCCAGTCCACACTGTAAAGTGGTCGTGTAGGTGTCACGACAAAAAGCACCTAGTCCACACTGTAAATGTGGTTGGTGTTAGGAAGGACATCCAGCCATAGAAACCAAGCCAAAATCAGTTCTGATCTTTCACAAAGGTACAACCCATTCTACCCATGCTAGCTTGGTAAATGGACATTATGATGATGAGAACCAAGATGGAGGTCTCAGGCAGTTGAGTACCAGAGAGCCAGGAATAAATATCACAAAACATTATATCTGACATTCTAACAACTCCAACCAATTCAATGTCTCTGCTACTATCTGTAGACATACAAAGAATTCCTACCACCTTCCATAAATATAAACACCATGACAAAAAGCACCCAGTCCACACTGTAAATGTGGTTGGTGTTAGGAAGGGCATCCAGCCGTAGAAACCAAGCCAGAGTCAGTTCTGTGTGAGTAAAACACGGTCGTCTGACCTGATCTTTCACAAAGGTAGAGCCCATCCAACCCATGATAGCTTGATAAATGGATATGATGATGATGATGATGATAACCACGGGAAGTTTCAGGCAGTTGGGTATCAGAGGGCCAGGAATGAATACCACAAACCATTCTTTCAGACGTTCTAACAACTCCAACCAATTCAATGTCTCTGATACTATCATCTATAGACAGACACAGACAGAGAATTCATTCCTAAACTTAACTTCTATGCGTCTATTTTTAGATTTAAATATTTAGTTTTTTCGTTCCTTCCTTCAACACGCCACACATAAAACAGAAGAATGAAGTTAGCCATTGAACTGAAACTTATCAAATCTGTTTGTAAAT
>OZ024763.1:17685928-17690928 GCA_964016885.1 Eledone cirrhosa | reverse complement strand
ACCAGTCAAGTACTGGGGTTGATTCTTCCACTATATCTCTTTCTTACTGCCTCTCTCTCTCTCTCTCTTTAACTCTTTAGCATTCACATTACTCTATATATACTATTGTATTTTCATGGTAAAGGCTTTACCTCACATAATATCTCACATAACATTTACATTACTCTATATATACTATTGTATTTTCATGGTAAAGGCTTTACCTCACATAATATCTCACATAACATTTACATTACTCTATATATACTATTGTATTTTCATGGTAAAGGCTTTATCTCACATAATATCTCACATACTATTTACATTACTCTATATATACTATTATATTTTCATGGTAAAGGCTTTACCTCACATAATATCTCACATAACATTTACATTACTCTATATATACTATTGTATTTTCATGGTAAAGGCTTTACCTCACATAATATCTCACATAACATTTACATTACTCTATATATACTATTGTATTTTCATGGTAAAGGCTTTACCTCACATAATATCTCACATAACATTTACATTACTCTATATATACTATTGTATTTTCATGGTAAAGGCTTTACCTCACATAATATCTCACATAACATTTACATTACTCTATATATACTATTGTATTTTCATGGTAAAGGCTTTACCTCACATAATATCTCACATACTATTTACATTACTCTATATATACTATTATATTTTCATGGTAAAGGCTTTACCTCACATAATATCTCACATAACATTTACATTACTCTATATATACTATTGTATTTTCATGGTAAAGGCTTTACCTCACATAATATCTCACATAACATTTACATTACTCTATATATACTATTGTATTTTCATGGTAAAGGCTTTACCTCACATAATATCTCACATACTATTTACATTACTCTATATATACTATTATATTTTCATGGTAAAGGCTTTACCTCACATAAATATCTCACATAATATCGAATCTATGAGTGACCAGTTACAGCCAGTTTCAACAGAAAAAGGTAGAGAATCCTGGCCGGTTTTGGCCGGTTTGAACATTAAAAGGTTAAAATACTTTGCGGTATTCGTTTCGGCTCACTACCACCACCACTACCACTCCTGCCACCACACCATGAGAACTACCACCACCACCACCACTCCTGCCACCACACCATGAGAACTACCACCACCACCACCACTCCTGCCACCACACCATGAGAACTACCACCACCACCACCACTCCTGCCACCACACCATGAGAACTACCACCACCACCACCACTCCTGCCACCACACCATGAGAACTACCACTACCACCACTGTTATTACTACTACTGCTGCTCTACTACTATTACAACCACCATCATCACAAATAGCACTAACACCACCATCACAACAAATCCCTCATCACCAACACACCCACCACCAATAGCACCCCTCCCCCCTCCCGCCACTGCTTTCAAACTATTCTTCTATTCATGTTGTCAAGAAATGGAGACCATAAGTAATTGAACCTAACTAAAGTGTGTTAAGTGAGGTTAGAAAACATGCAATTATGTGACCAGGTTTGAAAAAAAAACCATTTAAATAAAAAAATTATTCCATGATACAATACTGTCTCCATGTTTTCTTTCTTTCTTCTTTTGTCAAATTAAGCCCCCACCCATCCTCTCACATGAAAATAATTATAAGAAGGAAAGAAAAAATTTCTGTCCATTTCGAATTAATTAATAATACTAATAATAATAAAAATTATGCTTGGTTGGTCTTTTTCCAGATTTCATTCTTAACCCTTTCATTACCATATTTTTAATGAAAGACAATGTCTATGTCATTAACCCTTTCATTACCATATTTTTAATGAAAGACACTGTCTATGTCATTAACCCTTTCATTACCATATTTCTATAGAAAGAATATGTCTATGTCATTAACCCTTTCATTATCATATTTCTAATGAAAGATACTGTCTATGTCTTTAATCTTTTCATTACTATATTTCTAATGAAAGACACTGTTTATGTCATTAACCCTTTCATTACTATATTTCTAATGAAAGACACTGTTTATGTCATTAACCCTTTCATTACAATATTTCTAATGAAAGACACTGTCTATGTCATTAACCCTTTCATTACGATATTTCTAATGAAAGACACTGTCTATGTCATTAACCCTTTCATTACCATATTTCTAATGAAAGACACTGTCTATGTCATTAACCCTTTCATTACGATATTTCTAATGAAAGACACTGTCTATGTCTTTAACCCTTTCATTACCATATTTCTAATGAAAGACACTACATATGTTAATAACCCTTTCATTACTCTATTCCTAATTAAATACTCAGCTTATGTGTTTCGATTAATTTTTAAAATAACCCCCAAATTTGGAGGAATTTAATAAAGCAATTACAGGTGGCGAATTGTTAGAATGTTGGATACAATGCTTTGTGGTGTTTGTTTTGTCTGTCTACTCTCTGAGTGTTCAAATCGCATTAAGATCATCTTTACCTTTTATTCTGTCAAGGTCAATAAAAAAAAGTACCAGTCTAGTACTGGGGTCAATTCTTCCTCTATATCTCTTTCTAACTTTCTCTCACTCTCTCTATCATTCTCTGGAAGAAATCTGCTGTATTCACACCTGGAGAGGTGATGGGCTCCACCAGGCTTTAAAAGTGCCCTAGAAAGACTGTATATCAATAAGACAACCCTATGATTCCCTCAAGGAGTTAAGGGTGACCATCAATAGAGTAACTAAATTTTTCATTAGTAAGCCAATATTTAAAACATTACTTAAGAAAATTTCCTAAAATAAAATTATGATGGAAAGTTTTAATATATGTAGAAACATTTTAAAATGACCAGTTTTCTATCATATATCCAGGAGAATGTTGGTATTAAAAGGGTTAAAATATAGCTTTAATACACATATAAACATTTTTAAATGACGAGTTTTGTATCATAAATGGATTTAATTTAAAATTTTCATGAATAAAGATAGACGGTAGCCACAGAGTAGGCAGACCCAGAAAAACCTGGGATGATCTGATAAATTCCAACCTCACACACTTACACCTCTCCAAGACAATGTCACTGGACCGAGATCTTTGGTGGTACTCAGTAATAGAGAAGACCCGCCTTACCTAAATACAAAGTAAAACCTACTACAGTCAGTAGGCATCTCTAATAAAATACACCCCCCGTCACACCACCCCCACCCCATCCACACCGCCCCTTTCAATGTAAAGTTATGTTGGTGCCACAACATCCAGGCCGAAACAAACGAGATCGTGTAGGTGTCACAACAAAAAACACACAGTCCACGCTGTAATGTGGCCGTGTAGGCAACACGGTAAAAACCTCCCAGTCCCACACTGTAAATGTGGTTGGTGTTAGGAAGGGCATCCAGCTGTAGAAAACCCGCCAGACAGTCCTATGCCTCAAGTGGGAAAACTCCCGTCCAAACCCATGCAAGCGTGGAACATGGACGTTAAACGATGATGATGATGATGATGAAATTCATATTTAGAACATAACTTAACAAATATTTCTGAAATAAAATATGATGGAAGATTTTAATGTAAATATAAATATTTTAAAATGACGAGGTCTGTATCATAAATTCAGGGACACTTTCAGGTTGTTTAGTATTAAAAGGGTTAAAATAAGTTTTAATATGGGGAAAAATAGTTTAAAATGAACAGTTTTGTATCAAAGATTCAAGGGCAGTTTCAGGGGGTTTAGAATCAAAAGGGTTAATATTGGACATAGAGTTTAGTGGTCAGAGAGATCAATTTTCAGTAAGACACTTTATTTCACGTTGCTCTTGCCACTACTACTACTACTACTACTACTAAAGTAGCAACCATAATGATAATGACGACAACAATAATAACAAGAAGAACTATAGCAACATTAATAGTAAAGTAACAACAATAACTACAAAAAAACAACAACAACAACAGTAACAGTAACTACAACAGTAACAACAACAGCAACAACAACAGCAACAACAGTAACAACAACAACAGTAACAGCAACAACAATAACATCACCACCAACAACAGTAACAATAACAACAACAACAGCAACAACTAAATTACCACCACCAACAACACCAACACCACCACCAACACCAACAGCAACAACTAAATTACCACCACCAACAACACCAACACCCACACCAACAACAACAACAACAACAACAACAACTAAATTACCAACAACACCAACACCACCACCACCACCAACAACAACTAAATTACCACCAACAATAACAGTAACAATAACAGCAACAACTAAATTACCACCACCAGTAACAACAACCATAACAACAGCAACAACAGCAACAAAGCTGTTTTATTTGCCTGGTTAACAATTTTCGGACAAAATTATTATTTTTTGTTGTTATTGATGGTGGTGGTGGTGGAGGCAATTTCATGAAGAACTTAGAAATTAATTCATTGGTCCACGGGAATACTTTAGCAGTCTTGTCTGCAGGGCACAGCCCCTTTACCACCACACCCTAAGGCCCAGAGCCCTATCCTCTGCCTCCCTCCATTTTTCTGTGTCACTAGAGTCCTTGCCATTCCCTTCCTTTCCCCATATATTTTCCTATTTTACATTCCATTCTTCTCAATCTAAATTTTCACTTTTCCTTTCTCTATTAAACTACGTTTACATGATATATTCCATAAATAAAATTACCAGCATTCATTGATGATGTTTAGATAATGATTAGAAAGTCATTTAATTCCATATTTCAACAATTAACATCTCGTGAAAAAAACAAACCTTATTTATGAATGTATCATCATCATCACCGTTTTACGTCCATTCTTCCACGCTAGCATGGGTTAGATGGGTTGTCCTGTTGTAGGCAATAGCTGGTCGGCTGACCATGTCTTGCAAGGGTGGGACGGGAACTGATTCTGGCTTGATTTCTACAGCTGGATGCCCTTCTCAACACCAACCTCATTTACAGTGAGTGCTGGGTGCTTTTTTTCTGTGGCGCCTACATGTCCAC
>OZ024763.1:17660928-17680928 GCA_964016885.1 Eledone cirrhosa | reverse complement strand
TGTGACACCTACATGACCACTTTAGTGTGGACCGGGTGCCTTTTATTGTGCCACCAAAACAACCACTTGACAGTGTGTACTGGGTGCTTTTTGTTGTGACACCTACATGACCACTTTAGTGTGGACCGGGTGCCTTTTATTGTGCCACCAAAACAACCACTTGACAGTGTGTAATGGGTGCTTTTTGTTGTGACACCTACATGACCACTTTAGTGTGGACTGGGTGCCTTTTATTGTGCCACTAAAACAACCACTTGACAGTGTGTAATGGGTGCTTTTTGTTGTGACACCTACATGACCACTTTAGTGTGGACCGGGTGCCTTTTATTGTGCCACCAAAACAACCACTTGACAGTGTGTAATGGGTGCTTTTTGTTGTGACACCTACATGACCACTTTAGTGTGGACTGGGTGCCTTTTATTGTGCCACTAAAACAACCACTTGACAGTGTGTAATGGGTGCTTTTTGTCATGACACCTACATGACCACTTTACAGTGTGGACTGAGTGCCTTTTATTGTGCCACCAAAACAACCACTTGACAGTGTGTAATGGGTGCTTTTTGTCATGACACCTACATGACCACTTTACAGTGTGGACTGAGTGCCTTTTATTGTGCCACCAAAACAACCACTTGACAGTGTGTAATGGGTGCTTTTTGTCATGACACCTACATGACCACTTTACAGTGTGGACTGAGCGCTTTATTGTGGTACCAAAGCAACCACTTGACAGTGTGTAATGGGTGCTTTTTGTCATGACACCTACATGACCACTTTACAGTGTGGACTGGGTGCCTTTTATTGTGGCACCAAAACAACCACTTGACAGTGTGTAATGGGTGCTTTTTGTCATGACACCTACATGACCACTTTACAGTGTGGACTGAGCGCTTTATTGTGGTACCAAAACAACCACTTGACAGTGTGTAATGGGTGCTTTTTGTCATGACACCTACATGACCACTTTACAGTGTGGACTGAGCGCTTTATTGTGGTACCAAAGCAACCACTTGACAGTGTGTAATGGGTGCTTTTTGTCATGACACCTACATGACCACTTTACAGTGTGGACTGAGTGCTTTATTGTGGTACCAAAACAACCACTTGACAGTGTGTAATGGGTGCTTTTTGTCATGACACCTACATGACCACTTTACAGTGTGGACTGGGTGCCTTTTATTGTGGCACCAAAACAACCACTTGACAGTGTGTAATGGGTGCTTTTTGTCATGACACCTACATGACCACTTTACAGTGTGGACTGAGCGCTTTATTGTGGTACCAAAGCAACCACTTGACAGTGTGTAATGGGTGCTTTTTGTCATGACACCTACATGACCACTTTACAGTGTGGACTGAGTGCTTTATTGTGGTACCAAAACAACCACTTGACAGTGTGTAATGGGTGCTTTTTGTCATGACACCTACATGACCACTTTACAGTGTGGACTGGGTGCCTTTTATTGTGGCACCAAAACAACCACTTGACAGTGTGTAATGGGTGCTTTTTGTCATGACACCTACATGACCACTTTACAGTGTGGACTGAGTGCTTTATTGTGGTACCAAAACAACCACTTGACAGTGTGTAATGGGTGCTTTTTGTCATGACCCTTACATGACCACTTTACAGTGTGGACTGAGTGCCTTTTATTGTGGCATCAAAACAACCACTTGACAGTGTGTAATGGGTGCTTTTTGTCATGACCCTTACATGACCACTTTACAGTGTGGACTAAGTGCCTTTTACTGTGGCACCAAAACAACCACTTGACAGTGTGTAATGGGTGCTTTTTGTCATGACCCTTACATGACCACTTTACAGTGTGGACTGAGTGCCTTTTACTGTGGCACCAAAACAACCACTTGACAGTGTGTAATGGGTGCTTTTTGTCATGACACCTACATGACCACTTTACAGTGTGTAATGGGTGCTTTTTGTCATGACACCTACATGACCACTTTACAGTGTGGACTGGGTGCCTTTTATTGTGGAACCAAAACAACCACTTGACAGTGTATAATGGGTGCTTTTTCTCATGACCCTTACATGACCACTTTACAGTGTGGACTGGGTGCCTTTTATTGTGGCACCAACACAACGGAGTGGGCCCAAAGTGAAAGTAGGGGCAGGTGTGATTTCCACTAGTTATAATGCTAATCTACAATACATCTGATAGGTTGCTATTTTTTTTTCTTTGTATCAAAATAAATACATATATGTTAGTAATGGGATTATGTGAATTAGTACAAAATGTAAAGGGGCAAATTTTCTGTTTTCAATTTTCCTTTGTTCTGCTGAGGACCACAGAAAAGTAGTTTGCAGGGTGTGTATTTGAGACCTCTGGTAAGACCCATGCCAGCATAAGGAATAAAAATGGACTTGAAATTGATAATGATATAATGATAACAGAGAAAGAGAGGAGGGAGAAAGTGTGAGAGAGAGAGAGAGAGCAATAAAGTGTGAGAGGGAGGGAGAGAGAGAGAGCAATGAAGTGAGAGAGAGTGTCTGAGTGTAAGAGAGACAGAGAAATGGAGAGACAAGAAGTAAGAAAGAGATATGGAGGAAGAATTGACCCCAGTACTCGACTGGTACTTTTTTTTTATTGACGTTGAATTTATGAAAGGCAAAGTTGACTTTGGTGGGATTTGAACTGAGAGAGAGAGAGAGAGAGAGAGAGAGAGAGAGAGAGAGAGAGAGAGAGAGAGAGAGAGAGAGAGAGAGAGAGAGAGAGAGAGAGAGAAATAAAGAAAGAAAAAGAAAGAAAGAGAGAAGGAAAGAAAGAGACAGAAAAAGAAAGAAAGAAAGACAGACAGACAGAAAGAAAGAAAGACAGACAGAAAAAGAAAGAAAGAAAGAAAGAAAGACAGACAGACAGAAAAAGAAAGAAAGAAAGACAGACAGACAGAAAAAGAAAGAAAGAAAGAGAGAAAGAAAGAAAGACAGACAGAAAAAGAGAAAGAGACAGAAAAAGAAAGAAAGAAAGACAGACAGACAGACAGAAAGAAAGAAAGACAGACAGAAAAAGAAAGAAAGAAAGACAGACAGACAGAAAAAGAAAGAAAGAAAGACAGACAGAAAAAGAGAGAAAGAAAGAAAGAAAGAAAGAAAGAAAGAAAGAAAGAAAGAAAGACAGAAAGAAAGACAGACAGAAAAAGAGAAAGAAAGAAAGACAGACAGAGAGACATACAGAAAAAGAGAAAGACAGACAGACAGACAGACAGACAGACAGACAGACAGACAGACAGACAGACAGACAGACAGACAGAGAGAAGTTTCTAATGATAGAGATGTGTTAATGTAACACATTCTATTATTTAATGTTCTAGGGCGGTGGATTGGCAGTATCGGTAGAGGGTCGGACGCCTTGCTTTGCAGCACAGAGTTACGGCCCTTTATGGTCTGAGTTCAAATCCCGTCGAGGTTGACTTTGCCTTTCATCCTTACGGGGTCGATAAAATAAAGTACCAGTAATGTACTGGGGTAATTGCTGGCCTTGTGCCACCAAAAGTAGAAACAATTATTTAATGTTCTATATGTAAATTAGGTCCCTAGGTGTGTAGCTACTGTGTGTGTGTGTTATGGTGTGTGTGTCTGTGTGTGTGTGTGTGTGTGTTGCCGTGTGTGTGTGTGTTATGGTGTATGTGTCTGTGTGTTACAGTGTGTGTGTCTGTATTATGCTGTGTGTGTCTGTGTGTTACGGTGTGTGTGTCTGTGTTACGGTGTGTGTGCCTGTGTGTTACGGTGTGTGTGTCTGTGTTACGGTGTGTGTGTCTGTGTGTTACGGTGTGTGTGTCTGTGTTACAGTGTGTGTGTCTGTGTTGCCGTGTGTCTGTGTTATGGAGTGTGTGTGTCTGTGTTATGGTGTGTGTGTCTGTGTTACTGTGTGTGTGTCTGTGTTGCCGTGTGTGTCTGTGTTATGGTGTGTGTCTGTGTTGCCGTGTGTGTCTGTGTTATGGTGTGTGTGTCTGTGTTGCCGTGTGTGTGTCTGTGTTACTGTGTGTGTGTGTGTGTGTTATGGTGTGTGTGTCTGTGTTGCCGTGTGTGTCTGTGTTATGGTGTGTGTGTCTGTGTGTTACTGTGTGTGTGTCTGTGTTGCCGTGTGTGTGTCTGTGTTACTGTGTGTGTGTGTGTCTGTGTTACTGTGTGTGTGTCTGTGTTGCCGTGTGTGTCTGTGTTATGGTGTGTGTGTGTGTGTGTGTCTGTGTTGCCGTGTGTGTGTGTGTGTGTTATGGTGTGTGTGTGTGTTACTGTGTCTGTGTTACTGTGTGTGTGTTTGTATATGTGTGTCTTTTGTGTGTGTGTGTGTGTGTGTGTGTGTGTGTGTATTTTTGAGCATGTGTTTGTGTGTGTTTGCGTGTATTTGTATGTCTTTTTTCTTTGTGTATGTATTTGTATGTGTGTATGTGTTAGTGTTTTTGTGTGATTGTGTTTTTTTCATGTATGTGTATGCATATGTGTTTGTGCGTGATTGTTTTTTCTTTCATGTGTGTTTTGTGTGTGTGTGTGTTTGTGTATGTGTATTTGTGAGAGTGTGTATGTTTTGTGTGTGTTTGTGTATGTATGTTTGTGAGAGTGTGTATGTTTTGTGTGTGTGTGTTTTGTGTGTGTGTGTTTGTGAGAGTGTGTGTGTTTTGTGTGTGTGTGTTTGTGAGAGTGTGTATGTTTTGTGTGTGTGTGTTTTGTGTGTGTGTGTTTGTGAGAGTGTATGTTTTGTGTGTGTTATTATGTTTTTACTGTTTTTTTTTTTGTGTGTGTGTATATATGTTTTTTTTTTTTCCTTTTTAGTACGATAAGATCAAATTAGGTTGATAAGTTTATCAACCATTCTGTACAATTTTAGATCAAGATTGATTATTTAGTCTCAAGGGGGGCGGCGAGGTGGAGCAGGGCCGAGGCAGGAGGATGGGGGTAGGGAGAGGGGAAAGTGGCTGAAGGTTGTCAGATTAATTGCCTTTACTTTTAACATGGTGACCATCACTAAAATCCTTTTCCTCTCTTAGAAAAAAAAACAAAAACAAAAAAACTATTTCTATTTTAAGCCATTTCGGTTCTGTTTTCAACTCCCTAGTGGACCTTGCCCTACATATATATGCCTTTCCGTTTCATTTCATTTCTTATTTTATTTCACTCGTTTTCTCTCCTTTAGCGCTTTGGATACGAAACTGGTTGAAACTGGCTGAAACCGGTTGAAACTGATCTGGTTCTACAATGCATTGTTTTTTTTAAATTGTGTTTTAAATTTAATTGTTTCTACTTTAGGCACAAGGCCAGCAATTACCCAGTACATTACTGGTACTTTATTTTATCGACACCGTAAGGATGAAAGGCAAAGTTAACCTCGGCGGGATTTGAACTCAGACCGTAAAGGGACGTAACTATGCTGGAAAGCATGGCGTCCGACTCTCTACTGATACTGCCAATCCACTGCCATTATGTTTTAAATTTAATATTGTAGTTCATGTTGTTGGTTTTTTAAGTCATATAAATGTCTTTTATAAAATAGTATTATTATATTGCAAAGAAAAAAATGTTTTAATATCGACAGTCGGTTGACTTTCGTCAAATCGGACTGAGGAAACAATGTTTCCATTGGTCTTTCCAATTGCTAATACTGTCTATCGGTCACAACTCTAGGTAGGAGGAGAAATGTGAAATAAAGTGTCTTGCTCAAGGACATAACAGATTGAGGAGATTGACCACTACATCTACATCAGTCAGCACATTTCAAGAAATCAAGCGCTGCATCACACTAGGTTGGCAAGTCTTCGGAAGAGCAAGTACCACCTTAACCCTTTAACCTTTAAACTGGCCGTATCCAGTCCGAATTCTCTCACCTCTTTCTGTTCCAACCAGCTGGAACCGGCCGCTCATACTGATGTTAAGGTATTGTTCTCAAAATAAATAATATCAAAATCTCGTAGATTCAATATTATGTGGGATAATTATGTGAGATAAAGGCTTTACCATGAAAATACAATAGTACAGGGTGCGGACGATATTTGTTCGCAATTTTCAACTGCTAATTTTTTTAACTTCCGTTGTCACTCTTGTCTTCATAAAAATAGTGACTATATTTCCATTATTTATTTTCAGAATAATTGATTATGAATAATTTTGAACCTCCAAATTTGTGGAAGAGACACAAAGTTCTTGGAATCCGTGCCGGGAGGACAAATAAGGACCAGAAGATCAACTCCCAGAACAACAAGTGGCTCGCTGTCTCATCCAAAGATGTGCCCAGAGTCATGCAGACAAAGTTTCCAGCGACAACATTGGTCATAGGTGTCGTCAGCAGTAAAGGTGACGTCATGCCACCTCACTTCCTCCCTGAGGGCCTCAAGCTGAACACCGATGGCTACATCCGCGTTCTGAGCGAGGTAGTAAAGCCCTAGTTCAACCAGGTAGCTGCAGGTAGGCCGTACGTGTGGCAGCAAGACTCAGCGCCCTGCCATACCAGCCGAAAGACCCAAGCCTGGCTGTCAGAGAACTTCGTCGACCACACTTCACCTGACATCTGGCCTCCCAGCTCGCCTGACTGCAACCCCCTCGACTTCTTTGTGTGGGGTGCAGTGAAACGAGGCACCAACAGATCTAGCTGCAACACGAAAGACGATCTGAAGGCCAGGATCACAAGTGCCTTTAGGGGCCTAAGTCGGAGGACAGTGATGAAGGCCTGTAGCCGGTTCCGAGGCCGCCTTGAGGCCGTCATCAAAGCCAATGGCGGGTTTATCGAGTGAGATCGAAAGAACAAGTCATGAAGACAAACTGACCCAAGTTTGATAAATAAATTTAAAAAAATAAAACCATCAAACGATCATATTAAACATCACATGGTGAGATAAAAAAACAAAACAAATACAAGCAGCCAAAAAGGGGTTCCTCAAAAGGGTCTTTGGAGTAATATTACTTGATAGATTGCATAGCTCAGAGATCAGGGAGTCGCATGTCTTTGTACTTAAATAGATTCAAAAGCAAACAAAAATTTGCCAACATCCTAGACATCATTAGCAAAGCAAAATGGAAATGAGCAAGACACATTGCCAGAACTGGAATAAATGACAATAAATGGACCAGCCCCACCTACATCACCTTCTGAACCCCACTAAAGGGTCAAACAATAAAGTTCAAGTGTGTAGCCAACAACATAGGGGATAAAACTTAACCCTTTGGATATCAAATAACTAGAAATCACCCTTGCATTTGTGATACACTAAAGCACCAATAATTTTTAAATAATTAAAATATACAGACATGTAAATAATTGTTTCTACTTTTGGCACAAGGCCAGCAATTACCCAGTACATTACTGGTACTTTATTTTATCGACCCCGTAAGGATGAAAGGCAAAGTTAACCTCGGCGGGATTTGAACTCAGACCGTAAAGGGACGTAACTCTATGCTAGAAGGTATGGTGTCCGACCCTCTTCCGATACTGCCAATAGACATGTATATAATGTGAAATGAAACTGGAAGGCCCATATATATATATACGTGTGTGTATGTATATATATATATATATATATATATATATATATAAATGTGTGTGTGTGTATACATATGTGTATATGTGTGTGTATACATATATACATATGTATGTGTGTATATATACATATAAATGTGTGTGTGTATACATATATATATATATGTATATGTGTGTGTATACATATATACGTATGTGTGTGTGTATATATACATATATATGTGTGTTTGTGATCTGTATGCACTGGTCATAGACATACATACATACACACACACATATATATACATATATAAATATATATACACACACACATATATATATATATATATACACACAACATCACACTCTTTCTTCCATTCTCCTTCTCTGTCCCATCTCCTTCTCTCTTTGTCTCTCTTTCAATCTTCTCTCTCACAACCACTACCACTTCCTCTCTATTTATGAAGGCACTCGGAAAAACCCCATATCTTGGGGATCCATGCTCCGATTTACACGAAACTTGTTTTATTCCATTTGTATTCCCATTTCAGGGGCAACCTCCTTTCAAAGTATTTTCCCATTATGCACCCTTTTCGCTGTATTACATTACAGACAAGCAAGCAAGCAATCACAGAGTTTTAGTAGTATATATATGTCTTCTGGTGATCCAGTAATCCTACCTGTAATATCAATTAAACCAGACCTACTTTTTTACTAATGTATTAATAAAGGAATACTGGTTGGATATTTAACCCTTTAGCATTCACATTACTCTATATATACTATTGTATGTTCATGGTAAAGGCTTTACCTCACATAATATCTCACATAACATTTACATTACTCTATATATACTATTATATTTTCATGGTAAAGGCTTTACCTCACATAATTATCTCACATAACATTTACATTACTCTATATATACTATTATATTTTCATTGTAAAGGCTTTACCTCACATAATATCTCACATAACATTCACATTACTCTATATATACTATTATATTTTCATGGTAAAGGCTTTACCTCACATAATATCTCACATAACATTCACATTACTCTATATATACTATTATATTTTCATGGTAAAGGCTTTACCTCACATAATATCTCACATTATATCGAATCTATGAGATTTTGAAAGTATTTATTTTGAGAACAATACCTTAACACCAGTTTGAGTGACCAGTTACAGCCAGTTTCAACAGAAAGAGGTAGAGAATTCTGGCTGGTTTTGCCCGGTTTGAACAGTAAATGGTTAAGTATCAACAGCAACATAGAATTGATATCTGTCTGAACACAGAGGAGCCAAACTCCCACTGTCATCGCCTCCATCTCTCTCACCATCCCCATCTCACATATACACCAGGTCCCAGCACAGAGGGGCCACACTCCCACTGTCATCGCCTCCATCTCTCTCACCCTCCCCATCTCTCATATACACCAGGTCCAAACACAGAGGAGCCAAACTCCCACTGTCATGGCCTCCATCTCTTTCGACCTCCCCATCTCTCATGTACACCAGGTCCAAACATAGAGGAGCCAAACTCCCAGTCATCACCTCCATCTCTCTCACCCTCCCCATCTCTCATGTACACCAGGTCCCAACACAGAGGAGCCAAACTCCCACTGTCATGGCCTCCATCTCTCTCACCCTCCCCATCTCTCATATACACCAGGTCCTGACACAGAGGAGCCAAACTCCCACTGTCATGGCCTCCATCTCTCTCACCCTCCCCTTCTCACATATACACCAGGTCCCAACACAGAGGAGCCAAACTCCCACTGTCATCGCCTCCATCTCTCTCACCCTCCCCTTCTCACATATACACCAGGTCCCAACACAGAGGAGCCACACTCCCACTGTCATCGCCTCCATCTCTCTCACCCTCCCCTTCTCACATATACACCAGGTCCCAACACAGAGGAGCCAAACTCCCACTGTCATCGCCGCCATCTCTCATGTACACCAGGTCCCAACACAGAGGAGCCAAACTCCCACTGACATGGCCTCCATCTCTCTCACCATCCCCATCTCTCATATACACCAGGTCCCAACACAGAGGAGCCAAACTCCCACTGTCATCGCCGCCATCTCTCATGTACACCAGGTCCCAACACAGAGGAGCCAAACTCCCACTGACATGGCCTCCATCTCTCTCACCATCCCCATCTCTCATATACACCAGGTCCCAACACAGAGGAGCCAAACTCCCACTGTCATTGCTTCCATCTCTCTTGCCCTTACCATCTCTCTGAATTATGAGCAAATGGTGTTCATATTCAAATTATGACCTTCCATTAACAGCTTTTGTTAAGTTATATTCCAAACATCAGCTTAATAATGAAATCATCAGTTATTTTGGCGCCAATGTATATCTTTTGCAAGGATTTTGATATGAAATCGTGTGTTGAAAAAAAACAAAACATTATAGAAACATAACGGAAGGAAACACAGTGATAATCACTGAAGAAGTCACAGAAATGTGTGACAAAAGAACTTTGATAAATTATATCTATATTTTTAACTATTGGTCAATCAATGATAAACATTGATTGCCAGCTAAATTATTTATATAAATATACTATATAAATATACTGAAGTGAAAACCAAACCAAATCAAACTGTGAGTGTGTTTGACTATTGTTTTGGTAATATTAAGACATGACCCTGCCCAAATATAACAACGTTGGTTATTTTATTAAATACCTCCAAATTCTTTATTATTTTCAAAATATAATGAAATATGCGCAGTATATTTAATTAGAAATATGGTGAGAGCTGACCACAAATCGCTGAAATTCACAGAGAAGATGACGAAGGACCTTGATAAATAGAGAGATACTGTGCTGAAGAGGACCTGTCCTACCCTTGCAAGCAGGGGAAAGCAGATGTAGAAGGAAGATGCAGTAGAGGAAGACCACGAAAAACATGGGCGGAGGTGGTGAGAGCAGACCTCAGATCGCTGAAGCTCACAGAGGAGATGACGAAGGACCATGACAAGTAGAGAGGTGCTGTGCTGAATAGGACCCGTCCCACCCTTGCAAGCAGGGAAAAGCGGACGTAAAAATGATGATGATGATGGTAGCAAAGGGTTAAAGATAACGTTGAAACAAAAGAAAAAAATACAAAAAATAACAAAACAAAAGACAAAAAAACAAACAAACAAACAAAAAAAGAGATGATGCAAAAAAAAAAAGAAAAAAACCCACTCCATAGTCAATACACTGCATGACTTGACAGTAAGGAAATAAGTCAGCATGAAAAGTTGATAATGACTCAAAATCTCTGAACTAAAAGCAGCAATGGAAGACCTGTTTTAGCTGCTCTGGGCTAAAAGCAGAAATGGAAGAATTTTTTTCATTTTAGTTTCTTTTTTTTTTGCTGCCGCACTGGACTAATGCCTAGCCATAAATAATTACAAAAATAAAACAACATTAAGTGGAGACCATATAAACAATACAATGGAACAGTGACCACACCATTTTTGACCAGTCAAAATCAGAATATCTACACATACATGATTGATTCAACAGCTATGGCCATTAGGCAATATGCCGAAACTTAGACATGAAAAGTTATAAGCATGTATGAGTGTGGGCTGAAAAGTTGATAGGCTGACTATGAAGGAGTGATGTAGAGCTGTGAAATCTTGCATGTATTAATTTCAACTCTTCTTATTAACAACTGCATTGTTTCTTTCCCAGGGACTATGTTGAAAAATAAACCTCATTTAGTCATTCCATGAGAGTATCTTGGTCAGCCTATGAACTTTTCAGCCGACCCTCGTACATTTATATACATACAAAGGTGGGCTGAAAAGTTCATAGGCTGACTATAAAGGAGTGATGCTAGAGCTGTGAAATCTTGCATGCTTCAATTTCAACTTTTAGGCTCAAGACCAGCAATTTAAAGGGGAGTGCATTACTGGTACTTTACTTCATTGACTCTGTAAGAATGAAAGGCGAAAATTAACCTCGGTGGGATTTGAACTCAGAACATAAAGGGCCGTAACTCTATGTCGCGAAGCATGGTGTCCAATGCTCTACCGATACTGCCAATCCACTGCCCTAAGTGGCCCTCCAATACTTTGGGGGTTTGAGAAAGTCAATTAACTCGACCTCAGTACATTACTGGTACTTAATTTAAAGACCCCCGTAAGGATGAAAGGCAAAGATAAACTTGGCTGGGATTTGAACTCAGAATAATATACAAAAAGATGTAACAAAATGCTACTAACACCACTACTCACTGCCTCATAATAATAATCTATATATCTAAAACAGAGAATGTCTGACTGAGTCCCTAAAACTCGAGTACCACCCAACCGATTGTTTTCAAACTTTACACATGTAATACTTATGGTCCTGTGAGTGTTTTGAGAAAAAAAACATTTCAAATTTTCAATGCCCTAAGGACCGCATTAGGCGATTTAGCGATCTCTCTCCATAATTCTTAATCTTTCTTTTTAGATAGACACATAGATATAATGTTGCACCCTTATAATATCTGTCTGTATGTCTGGCTGTCTGCATTACAACATTATGACAACGCTATCTGTGTGTGTGTGTGTGATTATATGTATATATATAGTGTGTGTATATATATATATATATATATATATATATATATATATATATATAGTGTGTAACGTTTTTTGAAATATTTACTTCTACATTCACAGATTGATTTTTTAGTTTCAGAAGATCCCGTTAAGGGTGAAAGCAGCTATTCTTTGCTTAAACTTTAATCTGTTATTTTAATATATATATATATATAATTATATATTCGTGACAGATATTTTTGCATACACAATAACAAAATATAAACAAAAGTATTTATTTCGCAATAAAGTATTGATTTTCTTCGCATAGAAAAAACCCTGGTAATCTACGACAAATTTTTTTTATAAGCACAAAATGTAGACCCCATCCCGAGGCCGAGGTATTTCGTACTTCTCTGTACTGTTTCAGAAAGGAGGGATAAACATTCCAATCTATGTTTAGAATCCCGAGCAGCGCCGGGCCATTCTGCTAGTAGTAATAATTGTTTCTACTTTTGGCACAAGGCCAGCAATAACCCAGTGCATTACTGGTACTTTATTTCATCGACCCCGTAAGGATGAAAGGCAAAGTCAACCTCGGCGGGATTTGAAATCAGATCATAAAGGGAGGTAACTATGCTTCAAAGAATGGCGTCCGACCCTCTACCGATACTGACAATCCACCGCCTTGTAATGAAGTAATAATGGTTTCTTATATCGGCACAAGGCCAGCAATTTTGGGGAAGGGGAAAGTCGATAAAATCAACCCCAGTGCGTGACTGGTACTTTATTTTATCGACCCCCCCGTAAGGATGAAAGGCAAAGTTAACCTCGGCAGGATTTGAACTCAGACCATAAAGGGCCGTAAACTAGTAGTAGTAATAATTGTTTCTACTTTAGGCACAAGGCCAGCAATTATCCCAGTACATTACTGGTACTTTATTTTATCGATCCCGTAAGAATGAAAGGCAAAGTTAACCTCGGAGGGATTTGAACTCAGAATTGCAAGGGCCGTAACTCTATGCATCAAAGCATGGCGTCCGACCCTCTACCGATACTGCCAATCCACCGCCCCTCCAATGATAATAATGGGTTCTACTTTTGGCCACAAGGGCTAACATGAAGAAAAACATTACAGACGGTACAGAATGATACAAAGTGGGTAATGATAATGATAATGATAATTAATTCTACTTTCGGCACAGGGTCAGTAATTATCCCAGTGCATTACTGGTACTTTTTTTTTTTTTTGACCCCGTAAGGATGAAAGGCAAAGTCAACCTCGGAGGGATTTGAACTCAGATCGTAAAGGGACGTAACTATGCTGGAAAGCATGGCGACCGACCCTCTACCGATACTGCCAATCCACCTGATAATTAATTCTACTTTCGGCACAGGGCCAGTAATTATACCAGTGCATTACTGGTACGTTATTTTATTGGCCCCGTAAGGATGAAAGGCAAAGATAAACTCAGCTGGGATTTGAACTCAGAATAATATACAAAAAGATGCAACAAAATGCTACTAACACCACTACTCACTGCCTAATAACAACAAGAACAACAATAATAATAACAATAATAATAATAATAATGATAAAGATGATAATAATAACAATAATGTTGATGATATTAAGTATTATTCGTATTATATATCCTGACATCAAATGTTTCGTTTCTTTTTGATTGTGTCTTTTTACCTTTTATTTAAAAAAAAAGAATTTTTATTGTCATTTTTTTTTTTTTTGAAAATTTATATATATATATAGAAATATATATATATATATATATATATTTCTATATTTTTATATTTTTAAAACTCCTCTAATTTCACACATAACACTTATTTAATGAAATTCTATTTCCAGTCAGTATTTGCAATTCTACTACTATCTTGTTATCACTTGCATTTATTAAAAACTGAACCATAATTTGTGTGGTCTATCAAAGCAACTTGTACGTGCCTGCTCTTTGATCTCGCCAATGTTAATATAACCACCATACAAAAGAATTTTCCGTTCAATAGCGAGTCATCTAATTAAGTCAACACATCAGTCTATTTATTAAGCTTTCTATCTCATATTCTCCACTGTAACCATCTTGGAAATAAAAAATTTAAAATTAAAAATTAAATTAAAAAAAAAAAGATTTTTACACTCACCCATCACCCCCTTCACATCTCCACACACATCCCTTACACATAATTTATAATTCATCTATTTTAAAAATTAAAAAAGAAAAACAACACAAAAAAAAAAAAAACATCTTTCCTATCTCTTTCTCCTTCCCTTCCTATCAATCTCTCTCTTGCGATCTCTCTCTCTCTTTATATATATATATATATCATACATACATATACATATATATACATGAGTGTGTGCATGTGTATTTATATATGATATATGTGTGTGTGTCTGTGTATATATATATATATGTATATATATATATATACACAGAGACATATATATATATACACACGCGCACACACATCATATATATATATACATATACACATACATACACACACACATATATATCATACATATATACACAGACATCATATATATATATACACACACATACACACATACATATACATACACACACACATACACACATACATATACATACACACACACATATATACATATACACACACACACATACATATACACACATATATATATATCTGCCACTATCCCCTCACCTCACCCCATCACGTGTTCCCTCCATGTCTATCATTTGTAACTATATAGTGTCGTGTAGTATCTATTTTATATCACCTGTACAACTTATTTACTTATTTTTGTCGTTAAAAAAAAAAATTTCAGGTTTAAGATATTCTTATTTTCATATATTTTTTATTAATTTATTTAGTTAAAAAAAAAATTTTTTTTTGGAGGGGAGGGCCATGAGGTGATTTTTTTTTCGAAATTTTCTAACTTGTTTAATGAATTGCGAATTTATTAAATGATGATAATTAAAATAATATATTCATGAAGATATCTAAAATTATAGATTTTGTTTCATATTTTTTCCTAGTAATATGTAAATTTAAAAAAACAAAAAACAAAAAAAAACAAACAAACAAACAAAAAATAACAACAACAACAACAAAACAAACATTCTAGTAAGTTCTGAAATAAAATTTCTTTTTTTCCCCTTATTTTTAATCATAATTTATATTGGAAATGTGATTGACACAGTTTGGTACAAGTTCTTATACACAGGTCTCCTTCAATATTGTAATAGGTCTAAGGAATAAATGGCTCTTACTTTCTATAAAAAGAAAAAAAAAATTCTAGATAATCTTACACTTTAGAATTAATTATGACATAGACAACCATAATTAAAACTAGGAGAATCTCTTTAAACTGGATTCTTTGAAAGGTTTTGCAAATTTCTCTCAAACATTTCAAGTATCACTTCATTTAAATGAGCAAACTGTTTTTGCAGTTTAATTTCAAAAATTTGTGATTTACAGATAATTTTAATATATTTTATTCATCATTTCATATTTACCCACACACACTCACACACACATATATATTACATATAATTAATATATTTTATTCATCATATATATACACATACATATACATATATATATGTATATATATATAATTTTTTTGGTATTTAATTATTATTTATTTATTCATTTATTTATATATTTATTTATTCATTTAATTTTATATATTTTTTTCTTTTTTGCTTTCGCAATAGAAAATTTTATATATTCAACTGAGATGTAAAAATTTGCAAATGAATAATTATTTTTGTAATATTTTAGAATCAATAACTTCATCATTGATTTTTTTTTTCGTCTTCTTCTGTAGTGATGTGATTTTCTAACGAGCCATAGATTAAATCATAATAAATTTCTGCATCTTATAAATCATAATTCCCATCAAGACATTTCATTCTTTGTATGGTAATCTACTAGCAGAATAGAACATGAGAAGTTACAGAGAAAAACAACTGCTTATCACACTATCTGTCATTTAAGAAAGAAGAACTGAAACTGGCTCTATTATGGAAGAATTTGTCAGGAACAATGATAGATTTTTAACAAATTCTTTCATAGTTATTTCAAATATAGGCACAAGGCCTGTAGTTTTTGAGGGAGGGGAAGTTGATTTCTTTATCAACTTGAATATAAGTCTATCTAAATATAAGTACCCTGAATTGTATATCTGAGAAATAGGGGAAAATCCCAACCTTGATTATAAACTGAAGCAACTAATCAACACCTTGTTTAGATGTTGCATATAAGCCACATATTTGGTTATATATTCCTCACCTTATCTTCAAGTATATATGGTATATCTACAATGATTGGTTATTAACAAATTCTTTCATAGTTGTTTCAAATATAGGCACACGATCTGTAATTTTTGATGGAGGGGGAAGTTGATTACTGTATAAACTCAAATATAAGTCCATCTAAATATAAGTACTCTGAATTTTATGTCTGAGAAATAGGTGAATATCCCAACCCTGTTTATAAACCAAGGCAGTTAATCAACACAAACCAACCTCCCCATTTTACCATCGATTTCTTCAGTTATATATTCCTCACCTTATATTCAAGTATATAATAATAGGTTATTAACAAATTCTTTCATAGTTGTTTCAAATATAAGCACAAGGCCCGTAGTTTTCGAGGGAGGGGAAGTTGATTTCTTTATCAACTTGAATATAAGTCTATCTAAATATATGTACCCTGAATTTTATGTCTGAGAAATAGGTGAATATCCCAACCTTGATTATAAACTGAATCAATACTTTGTTTAGATCAACACCTTGTTTAGATGTGTATAAGCCACATATTTGGTTATATATTCCTCAGAATATACTGAAGTATATATGGTATATCTACAATGATTGGTTATTAACAAATTCTTTCATAGTTTATAAAATGTTATAGCTTGCTTGAAACATTGTATATAATATATAATGTTGAAAGAGATATGTTTCTTTATTAGCCACAGGGGCACAAAAGAAGGGGACAAATACTGAAAAAGATAGAAGGCTAAACAGTGCAAACTGGACTGTAAGATGAAGTAACTAAAAGTAAAAGTTACCTGGTAATCTTTGTTTTGTTGTTTCATATTTAAGCATAAGGCCAGTAATTTTCGAGGGAGGGTTATTAATTACCATATAAACACAAGTCTATCCAAATATAAGCTGATACCCCCCTCCCCACTCCTCAATTTTATGTCTGAGAAATAGGCGAACATCCCAAACCCGTTCATAAGCCAAGGCAGCTAAACAATACCTTGTTTAGATGGCATGTATACGTCAGTCTCCCATTTAACCATCAATTTCTTTGGTCACATATTCCTTGGCATATACTTCAGTATATACAATAAATCTACCCTTGTTAGTGACAATGACAGATTATTAACAAATTCTTTCATAATTGTTTCAAATTTAGGCACAAACTTGATAATTTTTGATGGAGGAAAGGGGAGTTGATTGCTGCATCATCATCACCGCTTAATGTCTATTTTCCACACTAGCATGGGTTAGACGGGTTGTCCCATTTAAGGCAAGTCAGGTCAGGTGATTGTGTCTTGCTCATATAGAACTGTTTCTGGCTTGGTTTCTACAGCTGGATGCCTTTCCTAACGCCAACCACATTTACAGTGTAGACAGTGCTTTTTGTCATGACACCTACATGACTACTTTACAGTGTGGACTGGGTGCTTTTTGTCGTGACACCTACATGACCACTTTACAGTGTGGACTGGGTGCTTTTTGTCATGACACCTACATGACTACTTTACAGTGTGGACTGGGTGCTTTTTGTCGTGACACCTACATGACCACTTTACAGTGTGGACTGGGTGCTTTTTGTCATGACACCTACATGACCACTTTACAGTGTGGACTGGGTGCTTTTTGTCATGACACCTACATGACCACTTTACAGTGTGGACTGAGTGCTTTTTGTCATGACACCTACATGACCACTTTACAGTGTGGACTGGGTGCTTTTTGTCATGACACCATCATGACCACTTTACAGTGTGGACTGAGTGCTTTTTGTCATGACACCTACATGACCACTTTACAGTGTGGACTGGGTGCTTTTTGTTGTGACACCTACATGACCACTTTACAGTGTGGACTGACTGCTTTTTGTCATGACACCTACATGACCACTTTACAGTGTGGACTGAGTGCTTTTTGTCATGACACCTACATGACCACTTTACAGTGTGGACTGGGTGCTTTTTGTCATGACACCATCATGACCACTTTACAGTGTGGACTGAGTGCTTTTTGTCATGACACCTACATGACCACTTTACAGTGTGGACTGGGTGCTTTTTGTTGTGACACCTACATGACCACTTTACAGTGTGGACTGGGTGCTTTTTGTTGTGACACCTACATGACCACTTTACAGTGTGGACTGGGTGCTTTTAATTGTGACATCTACATGAATATAAGCTGATCCAAATATAAGCCAACCACCCGACTCTACTCTATGTCTGAAAAATAAGTGAAAACCCAAATACTGTTTATAAACCGAGACACATTGTTTAGATGATGTATATAAACCAACCTCCCATTTTACCATCGATTTTTTGGGGGGTCACATATTCTTCACCTTATATTTCAGTATATTCGATAATTCTACCCTTGTTAGTAACACTGATAGTTATTAACAATTGTTTTTATAGTTGTTTCAAATTTAGGCACAAGGGTGATAGTTATTGATGGAGGGAGAGGAAGGTATATGGTCTAATGCTTAAGGTAGTTATTGATGGAGGGAGAGGAAGCTATATGGTCTAATGCTTAAGATGTTGGACGTATGGTCCTTATGTCATCGGTTCAATTACTGGACAGAATGGAGGCACAGGGCTTAGTGGTTAGAGCATTGGCCTTGCAATCGAAAGGTTGTGAGTTCAATTCTCAGACCGGGTGATGTGTTGTTTCCTTGAGCAAGACACTTTATTTCACATTGCTCCAGTTTACTCAGCTGTAGAAATGAGATGATAGGGACTGGGGTCCCTATCATCCCACTGTAAAGTGGTCGTGGAGGTGCCATGGCAAAAAAGCACCCAGCACTCACTGTAAATGAGGTTGGTGTTAGGAAGGGCATCCAACTGTAAAAATCAAGCCAGAATCAGTTCCCGTCCCACCCTTGCAAGCAGGGAAAAGCGGACGTAAAATGAAATGATGATGATGAATGCTGCATTGTGTTCTTGAGCAAAACACTTTATTTGACATTGCTCAAGTACATTCAGCTGAGAGTAACTACTGGCAGTAGCTGGGGAGTTAATCCTGTGATAGACCAGCAAGAGTCTTGTACTCTCAGTTGCTTAATGCCAAGGAAACTGGGGATAAGTGCTAGCCTGATGATCCTTCAGCTAGGAATAAACTTTAACAGTACTTAAGTCTGAAGTCTCTCTCAAGCCTCTCTGGCTGATGTTTATCCTGGTTTCTGTGGCATGAAGCGACTGATAGTACAAGAATCCACCCTGGACAGGATAGCAGTCCATCGCAGGGTTAACCCTTTAGCATTTACATTACTCTATATTTACTCTTGTATTTTCGCAGTAAAGGCTTTACCTCACATAATTATCTCACATAATATTGAATCTATGAGATTTTGATATTATTTATTTTGAGAACAATACCTTAACATCAGTATGAGCAGCTGGTTACAGCCAGTTTGATCAGAAAGAGGTGAGAGAATTCTGGCCGGATATGGCCGGTTTAAATACTAAAGGGTTAAACCCCCCAGCTATTGCTGGTACTCATTTTCAGCTGAGTATACTGGAACAACATGAAATGAAGTGTTTTGCTTAAGAACACAACACAGAACCCAGTGGTTTATTTTATCGACCCCGTAAGGATGAAAGGCAAAGCTAACCCCGGCTGGATTTGAACTTACTAGTAGTAGTAACGATAGCAGTAGTAATAGCAGCAGTAGTTATAGTAGCAGAAGTAGCTACACCACCACCACCACCACCAC